>JARHVA010002693.1:2132500-2419277 GCA_037957365.1 Torreya grandis
GATCCAATCAAAGCCATCCTAAGCCAAAGTCAAACATGGTGCCAATGAGAGATGGAAGAAGCCACACTTGATTGATGCAGACTTCATGAGTATAAACTGAGCAAGCCACTTTAAAAAACTATTTGGAGCATCCAATGAAGGTGAAAGAAGGTTTATTTTTCATTTTATTTATTTTTTCCATTCTAATCTTGTTAACTAAGCTCCCCCATTGATATAAGCTTAAGGTGTTAGCTATTAATGTGTTATTTTTTTTTAATTTCATATATTAACACAATAGTAATCTCCTCTTATTAAAATCCTATGTTAACAAATGGAATTTTTGATGGGACTTAGCCTCACAAATTTGGTCAAAATATAACTACAACTAACCTACTAACCATTGTCATGTAGGATATTTGAGTGTGGAAGTAAATAATGCAAAATTTTGAGCAAAATTCAATCTTTTCTAAGCCACAATATTTTTCTCGAGACTGTGTATCTCAAATCACCTATCTATCCTAGCTCATCTATCAACCTAAATTGCCTATCCAACTAGCTCACCTGTCAACCCAACTCGACTGTCAATCCAACTTGCCTACCAACCTAACTCAAATGTCAAGCTGAGAGCTCATTTTTCAAAAGGCCTTATCTCATCCTCTAAAGTGATTCAAAGTAGGAAGTCCTAAAAAAAAATTTATAGGTTGAAAGGATGGTTTGGAAGTTAATTTGGGTGTTTTAACTAATCATACAGTTCAATTTGGAGTTTTAAAAATAACTTAGTATAAATCATGAATGCTTCAAATTTGGTGCCTAAAATGAATCTTTAGCATGCTAAGTCTTGAACACTTCAAACTTTGGGTTTAAACCAAAGGTAGGTGCTTATTGTTTTATTTAGTATTTTTTGTTGTAATATTTACTTGTTTTTACAACTTAAGACCAAAGGGTCAAAATAACATCACCAAACAATTGTTTTAGCACTTAAAATTGGACTCATTTATCAAGTTTATAATCAAATGATGATTAATTAATAGTTGGAAAAAAGAAGGTTTGTGTGTGCATGCTCTTCCATCTATCCCCTTTAGGGAAATTTTGGAATAAAAAACACCATCCTTATTTCAAACATGCCTAGTCTAAGGCATATAAATAGTGTCCTTTAAATCACTCCCCACAAACTTATAATAGTATTTGGTGATCTTGAGGTGATCATAGAGTCTTTCTATTTTAAATCATTTATTTTATGCAAACTTGGCTTGTGAGGGAGACTTCATTACCTCCTCCAAGTTCTATAGGGAAGCTTTGACTTAGTGTTTCATGTCCTAGCACTGACTTCATCACTCCCAATAGGGTCATAGATTTGAGCAGTTAAACCACCTTCTAATGGTATATTTGCACATGGGACGTATTTGCACTTCAGACATCATACTACACTGAATAAGTAATGGATGTAGTGGTTTCGAAAAGGGCAAGACATTTTTTTAACAAGACAAGTACCACAGACACCTAATTAAAGTGTTGCTTCTCTTTTTTGCTAACGTGAAATTTAGTAGACATGGGATCCATCTAGAAACAATTGAAAACTAATTATTTCTACTCAACCCTACTTTTCCACACCCTTAATAGTAATTTGGATGATTTACTTGTATTTTGTTATTTTCTTACATGGTGTTTTGAGACCAAATTTTTTTTGTTTGTTTATAAACCATGTCAAAACCAATTTTTTTATACAACACTCTTTTGTCTAAAGAGGTGTTATGCTGGCCATTTTATACCACATTTGTGCTTTGAAATTTTTTCTAAACTTATTTGTGTGTGTGTCATTTGAGTTACGGAGGGTAGCATTAGGCTATCCAAAACATGTCAAATCATTTTGCCTTTGATTATTTGAAATAAAAATTTGATCTCATCATTATAGAATGCTAACATTTATTAAGTTTCTCAATTTATTTCAAAACATATTTACCATTGCATCAAAAACCATTTTTTTCAAACCATGTCATGTGTACAATTTGGACGTTATTTATGCATCATCATGTTGTCCAATCTTGTCTAACTTGTTTGGTCAAATCATAGTCTTAAGCATTGAGTTTTCAATTAACCTTATCAAGTTTAGATTTAAACATTGATTTATTACTATTAGGTCTCAATTTGTGGGGTTTATACACATATCTTTATATTTTGGGTTTCATAACTTCAGTTAATCAATTACCCAAATTTGAAAACTATTGATGGTTTGTGTTTTCAAATGACTATCCTCATCATTTTTTTTTATTTTGTTTGGAAAAACATAGCCTTTTTCCAAATACCTTCACACTTATTGGGACCTATTGGGTCTCAGGATTTGAGAACTTATTGGGACCTAGTTGGTTTTACCTCACCTTTTGTGTGGATGGAATTACTATGACTTGAGGTTATTTTAGGACTATCTAGGTCATGTTCAATTCATGTTTAGTTCACCTCAATCCCCCTAAGCCATGCTCTCACCATTTTATGAACAACCTAAGCCATGTTGTCACCATTTTGTGAGCAACCTAAGATAAATGCTTTCATCATTTTATGAGTAGGTATCTTGTCATTATTTAATGAGTTAAGTTACCTAAAAATACAAAAAACATTCAAATGTTTAAAAATCCATAAACATTTATCCTATCTAAGCCTAGTTAGTTATTCTCGATCTACCCTACTAGGGCAAAGTCATTGTTAAGATGCTTTATTTTGCTTTTGTTTTTAGGCTTTTTGTTTGTTTGTTTGTTTTAGGTTAGCTGTTTGTTTTTTATATTTCATATTTTATTTGTTCACTTGCCTATTTGTTTGTTTTTAACACTGTTATCTTAACTTAGTCTATATGCATTCGTTAGGTGATTCCTTGAGCACATTATTCTTGAGTCTATCCATATTCATATGTCAACATTATCATCATGGTGTTTATCATTGGTGTATTTTTTTGAGTGTTTATTAGATTGGGAGTCAGTCCTTAGACATATTTTGAGATAGTCTTCATGATATTTTATCATGATGCCTACCATCACATGCTACAACAAAAATTAGCTTCAAAAAGGTCTACAAATAATGGAGCCATAGAAGTTTCTCCTTGGCACCTTAACAAATCCTTCCATTCCACCCTTGATCAAATCAACCCACTGGCCATTATAGTTGTATCATTTCTAATAAGGATAAGCATCTCCACATTAATAGCTACAACTAAATATTTTCTAATGATCAAATCTTATTCTTTTATCCATCCCTTTCATCATTTTATGTATCCTCATATTCTTGATTTTTTGTGGCTTTTTTAGTCATTAGACCATCAAATCTACATTTTTACCCAATTATATTTAATCTATATTCCAAATTATATCCTTGAGTTATGCTTACTAATCAACCCTAACTAGGTCACAATCATCTTTAGCCAATCCAAGTCCTCTTAATAATTATAATTGCTTATGGTAAAATAATTATTTTGACTTTTATTCCTAATTATAACTTCCTTTGGGAAAATTAGTGCTTTTTAAATCAATGCATGCAAAAATTTCCTCATTTGGATTACTCCCAACCATAGGTTAATCCCACCTTTCTTCTTGATTCTATTTGAGGGACCATCTATCCACATATGTGATTTCCACTCCCTTAATGGGGCATAATTATAAGCTTTCCAAACACAATTTAGATATTTTTATTTGGTCATCATCTTCTTTTTGGCATATAAGCCATTTCTTATTATTTGAGAAGACATTACTATGCCTACACCTTTTCAACATCTTCCCAAATAGGGGGAAACTATAGATACCTAAATATGGCCACCAATAACCTTAAATCAAGATTTTGACTAATTTCCAATAAAATGTATAATTTGGATTAAAACACTAAAACACATTAAAAGATTTCAAACTGACATACTCAATTACAATTTTGGCCAAAGTATCCCTAAATGAGGAAATTCAATTTATGGGTCAACTAACTTTGATAAAATATTTTCGAGTCAAAATGCCATTTTTGCACTTATGTGCATTGGATTGATCTTTTATATCAAATTTATTTTATGAGACACGTGCATTTTTTATTTTACATAAACAAAATCCTAAATGGGATAATGGTTCCAACACATCTAACATTGATTTCCAATTCTAATCCAATTAAATTTTGAGAACACAGTAGTTATTAGTGTGTTATTTTGATTTTGATTTTGATTTTGATTTTGATTTCATATAATAACACAATACTAATCTCCCTTTATTTCAATCCTATGTTCACAACAAATACCTAGATAAAACTTAAAATCTCCACTTGACACTTTTTCAAAATCCTTTTTCCAAGCACCCTACATCTCAAAACAATCCAAAATGTAAAAACCCAAAAACACCAAAAGAAGGTTCATAAAAAAATAAGACCAAAAAAAACAAAAACTAATAGGAGGGTGAGACATGGACATCCTCATCCCAATAATGTGACCTTCATCCAAAATTTTATATTACAACCCTCAAAAATACCCTTACACACTCACATGTGTGTTACTTCCCCTCAAAAACATAACCCAACCTTTTTGTACAAAAAGAGAGGGTTTCTTGTGGAAGAAAAATATAGGCCTTAAATAAGGCTTTTATATTACCAAAAATTGGTTAAAGTTCCTTAAAAACCCCACCTACCTAATAGGTATAGGTATGGTTCCAAAAATGACTAGTAAGAGAAGTTTTTCTTATGAAATAGTCAAGCTAAAAAGTGGTTGAAAGGACAAATCCGAGTTGAAACACATGGGTTGGTTTTGTGGGCCAATCCAACCCTTAAAAATGTTAAATAACATCATTGAGGGTTAACATAAGTTTAGGGTGATTAAAATTATAAGATAGTTTCAGTTTATAACACCATTATTTAAAAAAAAAATGAGAAAAAATTGAAAGGCACAAAATAATACAATTAAGAATTTAAAAAGAAAGAAGGGTATAATATTAAAGGTTTAAGGTGATTTTTAGGTGTACATATGATCCCTCATGGAATTGTTGAGTCCCTCATACTTTTACCTTTGGCCACCTATAACCTACACACTCAATACAAATAATAAATATATCCATAGAAAAATTAATTTATATCTAGGATACTATGGACAAGTATATATATAATGGTCACTACAAAAATTGAGATCTTAAAATAATAATTTATTTAGCTTAAACTTAGAATGCATTACATGGGTTATTATATAACCAAAAAATTAGTAAAACAATATCCTAAAATATAAGATGGTGCAATAATAATATACCTAGAATGGATGTCATGGGTAAAACAAATTCATAATAAAATAATACTATGCCCATGGTGAATTAATCACCTTTATTAAAATCTAACATTCTCCCCTTTAATTCAGCATAGATTGAAGTGAACAAGAGAAAAATTCTCTAAATGCCTCAAATTTGTCATGTGAAAGTGACTTGGTGAAGACATAATCATTTTTTCTTCTATCAAGCAATGTTAGAGCTGGGTGTTTTGTTACTGTACATGTTCATAAATGAAATAAACTTGCACCTCAATGTGTTTTATGCATTCATGAAAGACTGGATTGTGAACAAGTTTGAGAACACCCTCATTTTCATAGTATAAGATGGTAGGTGTCTTATATGGTACTCCCAATATTTCTATTATGTGATGTAACCATATCACTTCATAGATAGCTCCTCTTGCAACACGATATTCTACTTTAGTGAAACATCAAGAAATAAAGTTCTATTTATTGCTTCCCCATGATATAGGACTAGATCCTAAAAAGAACACATATCTAGAAGTGGATTTTTTGTCATCAATATTTCCTACATGATTTGAGTCTAAATATCTTATCAAGAATAAATTATCATTTTTCTTATACTCTAGGCTAAAGTCTATTGTACCCTTGATATATCTTAGTATTCACTTTGCTACTTTCTAGTGAGACATCTTTGGCTCTTTCATGAACTGTGAAAGATAACTAACTACATATTTGATATCTAGCATAATATATGTTAATTAAACAAGACTCCCAAAAAACTATTTATAAAAAGTTATATTTACTTGTGGTGATGGATATTTATGAGACAACTAAAGACTTATCTCCATAGGTGTAGTAATTGGATTATATTCCATCATCTTGAATTTCTTGGGCATTATCTTGGAATATTTCATATGGGACACAAATATGTGGTGTTCCTTTTTCCATACTTCTAATATAAGATAATAGTATAGAAACTTAATATCTATCATGTCAAATGATCAGTTAAGATCTCTCTTGGTTGCATCTATCATCTTCATTGAACTTCTAGTGATGACTAGATCTTCGACATATACTACAACAATTACAATCTCTCCCCCTTGCTATTTTAGGTAGAGATTTAGATCGTAAGGGCACCTTTGGAATCCATGTTGGATGAGATGCTCATTGATCTTTATCTACTAGGATTAGGGAGCCTATTTAAGACTATACAAATATTTTTTGAGTTTACATACTTTTCCTTCATTACCAAGTGAAATAAAACCTTTTGGTTGTGTCATGTAAACTTCTTGTAGATATCTATTGAGAAATGCACTTCTTACATCCATTTGATGGATCTTCCATCAAAATTGTGCATATAAACAAAATATCATTCATATTGTTTTGATCTTGGCCATAGGATCAAATGTCTCCTTATAGTCTATGACTTCCTTCTATGCATGTCTTTTAGGCACAAGTCAAGCCTTGTGATTGTCTATACTACAATTTGATTTGTATTTCATTTTGAAGGCCCATTTATAACTGATTAGCTTCTTCCCTAGTGGAAGATCTTTAAGCTACCATGTTTCATGTTTCATCAGTGATTAGTATTATGCATCTAAGGCATCCTTACAAGGTTTAAACTCTAGGGATAATTAAACTATTGAGGGATCTATGATTCTGCAACTATCCTCATTACGGCCAAATTGACCTCATATTGAGTCATGCTTCAATTCCTTGGTCTAGTAGTCAATATATCTAGAACTCTATCTAGTTTAGCATCACTTAATGTACTTGTATACCATTCAGGCATATGTTGCATTGTTCTTGTGGATTGATATATATTAACTAAATTATCATCTTCATCATCATTATCACCTTCAATATGGTTATGACCTTTTGAATTGTCTAGAGGTTTGATTACTGAATCATGTGAGTTTGTGGAAGGCAAACTAGTTTTACTTTTATCATCAAAATCTACATCACTAATAATGGAGATCTTATTTGTTTTAGGTTCTATCAGTCTATAGGCTAATGAATCTTCACTATACCCTAAGAAGATATAAGGCATGGATCTATTATCTAGTTTCTTTATCTTATTTTTAGGAACATGCATATAAGCCTTACATCCAAAAACTCAAAGATGAGCAATAGAAGGTTTATGTCTTATCTAAGCTTCATGTAGAATCATATTATGAAGATTTGTAGTGGGTAACTTGTTCAATAAATAAACTATTATTTTCACTACTTATACCCAATATGTGCATTCTAAACCTAAATATTCAATCATGATACACACCATTTCCATGATAATGTAGTTTCTTCATTATAAAACATCATTCTATTATGGAGTGTATGGTGGAGTCATTTGTTGATGAATTCCATGTTCTTTCAAATATGTAGAATAAGCTTTACTAGTGAATTCTCCCTCTTGATATGAGTGAATATCCTTGATTTTATGACCAATTTCAGTGTCCACTACTACTTTAAACTCTTTGAAAGTATGAAATGCTTGGTCTTTGGTCTTTAGATAGTAGACCCACATCTTTCATGAGTATTCATCAATAAAAAGAATGAAATATTGAAACCTATAGTGACTAGATCTCATAAGTGCACATAGATTAGTATGCACGAGATCAAGCTTACCAGATGCTTTTAATCAACTTTGAATAAAATATGTTTGATGTTGTTTCTCTGCTAGAAAACTAGTACAAAGATCTATATTTTTATTCAACTAAGGAAGTCCATGAACCATGTTTTGATTTTTAAGTGCCTTGAGGTATCCAAAACTAGGATGACCATATTTGTGATGCCATAGATTGGCTGAGTTTGAATCCTGAGCTATAAGTGCTTGATTGTTTGACTGAATAAAGTCAAGTTAGAACATTTTTCCAACTCTTGATTATTGTGTTAAAATTATCAAACATTTTGACTTATCTTTGATTAAACACATATTTTTTCCACTTTTTCAATCAAAGTCAACCTTGAAGTTGTGTTCAAGTAGTTGACTAATTGATAAAATATTCTTTGTGAGTCTTATGACATATAGGACATCTGATATTTTGAATTCATGTCATCCAAGTGGTGAGGAAATATTACCAATGCCTCGAACTTGGTAAGATGAGTCATCACCTAAAGAGATAAGATTTTTTGGGGAATTCACATTCATGTTATAGAACCAATCTTGTCTTCCAATTATATGTCAATTTCCACCTAAGTCAACATACTAGATAGAGATTTATGATGTTGATTCATCATAAGACTATGTAGCATATAGGAAGTCCTCATTGGAATGAGTATCTTCTTGTTTAGAAATATTCTCTTAACGATTGGATTTCTTCTTCTAATGCCCTTTATTTTTTCCTTATCCTTTATGTGGTTGAGATGATTATTGGTGATTGGGATTCTTATTACTTGAAGAGCCCTATGCAAAGGATTTATACCAATAATTATTTATCTCACGCCCTATTTTCCATATATAAGGAAAATTTTCTATTTTTTTATCTCTATATGAATGATTTTTTCAACCTTGCTTTGGTTTAGAAGACTTGATCTATTTCTTACCATACTATTGATTAGAGACAAGAGCATGTTCTTTAGATTCTTCTTCTTCTATATGCATAAACTCTTTCTATTGTAACATGTTGACCAACTTGTCAAAAGATGGTTTCTATTATGTGACCATCAAAGTAGTCATAAATATCATATAGGAGGGTGGTAGTTCTCTCAAGATAATATGCACAAGAGAGGCATTTGACACTATTTTATTCAATGCTTCAAGTAAAGCCCTCAAGGTTACAACATGGTGTAGAAAATCTTCCACTTTTTCACTGGACTTCAATTTGAGAGAATGAAGTTGACTCTGAAAATGAAGAATGGTTCCTTCATTTATGGCCTCATAGACTATTTGGAGATTATCCCAAGCATATTTTATTGTTGTGGCCTCATAGATATGAGGTTGTACCTCATCCAATACTTTGAACATGATTATCAACTTTACCTTTTGATTAGATTTGTTAAATCTACTTTGATGATCAACATGAGTAGCATGTCAAGTAAGAGTGCCATTAATAGCAAGCCAAATGTATTAAAATTCTAAATGTGTCTTGATTTTAGTTTTTCAAGTAGTATAGTTGTCACCACAAAGAAGCTGTGAGTCCAAAAGAAAGAATTTTGGCCCATTTTTAGCCATTGTGTAGAATTTGACCAAAGGTAATGCATTGGTTCATTATCACTCTAGGTATCAAGGTTTCCATTTAATTATACCATTAGTATGGGATAGAAATCCTTTATTTATATGTGCCCT
The DNA here is from genome assembly GCA_037957365.1 of Torreya grandis. NCBI lineage: Eukaryota > Viridiplantae > Streptophyta > Pinopsida > Cupressales > Taxaceae > Torreya > Torreya grandis. The sequence goes on from JARHVA010002693.1 coordinate 2,141,992, forward strand.
TATATTATACCCATCAGTATGTGGAAGAAGCTCACTCTTTCTATATACCTAGGGGTACATGAAAAAAGTGTAAATGTATGTGAAAGAGATTGATACATGGTACTTAGACAATATTGAAAAGGGTTCATTCAATCAATAACACCTATTTAGATGTATTTTTACATGCACGTGCATAACTTTTCTATATACTTCGAAATACCACTAGTCAAAATTTATGCCCTTTGATTAAAATGAATGGGTAGATGAAGGGAAGGATATGAATGAATGTGCCTTATTTCTCCACAAAAATTTAAAGGGATGATGCCCAGATGTTGTTGTTGTAGATATGTTAGGTTGTATATGTAGTAACTCAAACATAATGACATTACCTATAAATGTGAGTTACAGTCATAACTATGACCAAACACTACATTGATTTTTAAAAAACTCATGAATTTGTACAATATGCAAAATAATTACAATTTTTTTTAAAGGAATATACAATGCTTTTCAAAAATTGAAAAAAATCACTTTTTTTTTATTTTGGGCTCTTTGACCTCTTTTTGGAATTTTTTTTTTTTTACTTTGCCTTCCCCTTCCCCCCCATTTAAAAAAAATAGTATATTCCTAGCTAAATTTATATAGTTATGGCTAGAATTGGAATTGCCAAATTCAGCAAAAATGCTAAAGTTAATTTTTCTTCCAAAAATATATTTGAGATGATTTAAACCTCCAACCTCTTCTTTGTCAAAAATACTCCTTATCAACCCACCTATGCATCATTTATTTCTAAAAAACACATAAATAATATTCAAAGGCTTTAAATTGCTGATTTGAAGGCAAAACCACACCCTATGCAATACCAAAAATTTTCTAAATAAGAAGTTTCGATAAAATTTACAACAATGAATCTTATTAAAGGCAATTTAATGAGTGGTTTCAAGGATTTAAAAAATTTATATGATGCAAATAAATAATAACTACCAACCTTTACTCTAGGCATAGTACTAAATAATAATTTAAGTTGATCCACATCCTTTGAATAATAATAAACCAAATATGCACCTTTGGAATGTGCATAATAATGATTTTTTTTTTTGAGGTTGCCTTACATTGAAAATTCACTCCAAAACTACCTTGAGTTAAACTAGAACTGAGTGTTTTGGATAGTTCTGTGGTATCCAACTTACTTTGTGTAGCCACTACTCTGGTAGCTAAGCTATATTCAACCACTTCTATGATAACTAAGATTTTAGTGCTTGGAAAATGGTGTCTAGGATCCAATTGAATGATTACAAATGTTTATAATGAGAGAAAAAACTTCTCAATAGTCACTCATAAGTTCCATGCTCAATGTAAAGACAATGTAACGAATGACATGTACAGTTAGGGGAATGAGAGTAATGTGCTTCTCAGTTATTCCTCCCAAGTTTTGAGATTGATTATGCTCAGCTTGGATCAAGAGATAAAGTGCCTGAAGGATCCTCTTATTTTCTCTACCTATATCCAATTTAATTTTTCTTCTCCTACTCTAAAACCAAATGAGATCTTGAAATAATAATTTATTCATCTTAAGCTCAAAAAGCATTACATGGGCTATTATATAGCCAAAATAATAGCACAAAAATATCCTAAAATATAGTATGGTGTAATAATAATATACCTAAAATGGATATCATAGGTAAAACAAATTAACAATAAAACAATAATATTCCTATGGTGAATTAATCACCTTTATTAAATCTAACAAAAACTTACAAGATAATTGTATATCTTAGTTAGTTCAATATAATTAATTATAAATTCATAAAATATAATATCATGTTATTCAATACCAAAATATCATTAAAAAAAATTATCTAATCATAAATAATCATTCATACAAATAAAATCTACCAAACTAGGTAATTAAATTCCATGAAGTTAACAAAATATAAAATATGGGGACCTCATGCCTCCAAATAGTCTAACACATATCCATTGAGTCCAAAAAATATGTAACAAATATATATAGGGATTGATGTTAAAATGGGGTCTCATAAAAATCCTAATAACATCTATGGCTAGGCTTTTTTAATTATTCTAAAGTTAGGTTCACCAAATGATTTAATTTTTATATAGTAACATACTATATAAAAATTATGTCTAAATTTGGTATTTTCTACACAAAAATTATGAAACTATTTTCTCAACAATGAGGTTCATTTTATAATTAAGGAATATACATTAAATTTCATAATGAATAAAATCCACTTAATAGGCTACACCACAAAATAAGTGATGAAACTTATAGAATTTGATCTAAAATTTATATCCCAAAAATTAATAAAAGGTCAAGTTATGGCCAATCAATTAGATACAACACCATTACCTAATCCTTTTCCTATTACCAAATAATATCATGATGAATTTGAAGCATATAATATATCTCAAAATCCCTAGATAATATATTTTGTTGGATCCAATTGTAGGAAAGGTGTGGGGTTATGTATTATATATTTCATCTCCAAATTTAAATGCATGCCATTCTCTTACAGATTAGCCTTCTCTTGTACTGATAATATAGCAAAATGTAAGGCCCTAATAATTGGATTATCAATAACAAAAAAACATCATATCATGTATATTCAAGTATTTAGTGACTCTTAGTTAGTTGTTGATGAAACTTTCAATCATTACCAAACCAAAATATTATCATTTATGGACATAAATAAATGGTAGATAAATTCACAAAAATATTTGATATGTTCTCTATTAATATGTTACACTGTGAAGGTAACTACCATGAAGATGCAAAAGATAGTGACACATCCTAAATTCCTTTTGATATTAATGATGATAAAATAAGCTTCACCATATGGTAGTTATGAAATCCTTAAATTTTTGTATATAATTCAAACACCTTAGTAGTTATTTCCATTACTCGTAATGTTCTAAATACATAATGGTACATTGATATATATAGTTTCATATACTAGGATTACATAACAGATTACTTTACATGGAATGATAAATGAAAATTATAATGAACCACACTTATTTATATAATTATTGTAATTATTTATTTAAAATAGGCTTTGATGGGTAATTAATTTGATGTTTAAACAAAGATGAAGCTCAAGTTAAACTTAGAGAAATGCATGACAATCCATGTGGTTAGAATTTTACTAGCAAGGGCATGTAATGAACAAGAATTTATTGAACATGCCAAATTTTGTTTATAATTTCATAAATAAAAGCAACTTAAATCATGCACTATCTCATGAGTAACAAAAAATTATCTCACCATGGCCTTTCTATGAATGGTGGGTTTTATTTTATTTACATAATAAATTCCATGTTTGTAGGAGGACACAAGTTTATAATCACAGTGACAAAATACTTTACAAAATGGGTGGAGTCAATCCCACTTGTGTTCACCATAGGGTAGGTTTTTGATGACCAACATTATTTCTCATTTTGGCATACCTTTAACTATTATTATTTATAATGAATCCTCATTCATAAATAAAATGGTAAAACACTTTTGAAATAAATAAAAAATCTAATATACCTTTCCTACACCATATTACCCACAAAGTAATGAACATGTAGAATCAAAATATAAAACCATTGTCAAAATACTTATAAATAAATTTGAATGACATGGTATAGATTGGAATCAATAGATGGTATATGCCTTAGGGGCATACCATACTAGTGTTTTCACACCTACTCAAGATACACTTTCCTCTTTATTTTTTGGTACATAATTAGTTTTATCGATTGAAATTGAAATACTTTCCTTGTGTGTTTCTCTCAAAGTTATTATAAAATATAATGAATAACATGAAAAGAAATTACATCAATTAGAAAATTTGAGTAAAAAATGCACAAGCTACTAAACACTTATGAGTTTATCAAGATCATGCTAGGTGGTAATATAAAAAAAATGTTTGGGCATGTGAGTTTGTTATAGGTGACTTGGTACTAAATTAAAATTGAAATAACATAAATGTAGTAAAGCAAAACAAATTAAAGTTTAAACCAAATTGGTTGGGATCATTTACCATTATAGAGAAATTAGGAAAATTCATATACTACCTAACCACACTCAAAGGGGAAAATATCAAAAACCTAATGAAATTCATGAATTTATGAAAATAATTTACTCAAGATATCTTTTGAATATTCTAAAAATACAAAAATAATAAAAATATCAAATATCCAGAAAAAAATTAGCTTTTAAATGTTACATTAGCTCCTTAGAATCTATATTGTTAGTTCCATGTTGATAGGTAATTATGTTTTAGATTAAGTTAAAATCAGGTTTTGAAGGGACCCTGAAACCCTATACAATAAGGAGAAAGATGAACCATAAAGCACAACCAGGTTTTTAAAAAACTTGATTCCAAAAAAGTACCAAAACCAAGTTTTACAGGGACTTGTTACCAATAGATATGACCAAATAAAACTTCTGTCAAAACACTGATCTAGATGTTAATAGACTAACCTCCCAGACTAGTAACCAGAAAACTAGAAAAGCAACCCGTTTACTAGCCCCAAAAAACCAATCAACAAAAGGGACCATTAGATATTCCTTTTGAATTGAAGTTTTTTTTACTCGACCGAAGAATCATGTCTAGAGGGGGGACCAAAGGCTTAGACTTCTTCCTCTTAACTGTTGTCCATCCATCCTCTAACTTTGTTACCTCAGCAACCCATTCCTCAGAAGACAATGATCCTTAGAACCCAAAGGACCCAGATGCCGCAACAAATTCCTTGTGAAAACCAGACAAAGTCTGGATCTTTGGAGAATCCTCTAAAATAGGGGAAGAGACCACCACCTCCACCACTAGCTCAGAGAGATCACTAACCATAGCCTCCACAGGAATTTCATTAGAATGTTTCACCAAAGATTCCTCCTCAACCACCGGCTCAGAAAGAATACTTTCCTCAGTATCAGAATCGGATTCAGTCGGAGCTTCCATAGGTTATTTAACAATGTTATGTTCAGAGGAAGTCTCAGTCCATGAAGAAGGTGGTCATCTAGATTTGGATTTCCCTACTATACAATGAGTAGTAATATGACCTGTTAGGTGGCACTTCCTACACCGAAAAGGGATCCCCTCATAATCCAACATTTGTGTCTAAGAACCCCTTGGGGAATCCAAGATAATCACCTCAGGAAGGACCTTACAGACATCCACATCTACCAAAAAGCATGCGCAAGTTGAACGGTGAAAATTTGTAATACTTTCCTTCACAAATAAAAAATCTCCTATAACATTCCCAATGGTTTTAAAAACTAACTCATGCCATAGATGTATTGGAAGATAAGGTAGCCGCACCCAAATAGGGATCTTGTTAAAGGATTCAGAAAGAGGATTAAAATCCTTATGCCATGGTTTAGCCATGAGAGGATATCTGTCCTACCAGGAAAAATTATTGTGCCATAAAATAATCTTCCTATCATCAGAGCATTAGAATAATACTATAAAAAAACCCTGGCACATGGGATGATTTTGGCATTATTTTCAATAAGTGGTAACCAGGTCTTGGAAATCCAGTCCTGTAGTTCTATGAGAGAGGGCCAGAAACCATGAAAATGAAAAATAGTAGCTAGAGAGGAAAAATTTTCTTCTTTTTGGAAGATTTCTTCCACTGATTCAGAATCTAGAGTTACCCTAATGAGTTTTAAAGCACTTACAGGCAAAATATGGGAAGGCCCAGATGATACGTGAGGTAGAGCATCATTTAGTCTAGCTTTGAAGGCATCCACATCCACAAAAGTCCTTCCCCTGGAACCAAAACCTGAACTAGAGGCTTGGGACCCATTAGCATAATGCAAGGTCAGAATAGAGCCCCCACCCATAGCTTTAGGGGAACTCTGAACCCTCCCCCCACAAACAGAAGAAGCCCCACCCATAGTGGTTACCACAGCCACACCATCCTCCGAATTCACTACATCCAATTTCAAATTTTGTATATAAACATATGTTTCATGCATCTATTGAGTGTGATATAGACATACCCAGGCACATGATCAATGCACTTTTGTATGTTGGGCCTTACCTCCACTCATGTCTTTTGTAAATTAGGGGTATTGACATCATTGATCACAATACATATAGTCTATATCCTTTTATGATCATTTTCCATTATTATGTTTAAGCTTCTATACTTACACATGCCTTTTTCCATGTTTATATCTTCCATAGTATACTTGATACATTGTGTACATAAAGTTTTTATCTAACACATATATCTAGAAACTAGTATGACATGTTTATTTAAGTTTCTTATGTTCCATTATTTCTATTTATGTAATTTCATGAGTTTCTTATCTTATGTTATATTTCCTATTCAATAATTTGAATATTCTCTATTGATTGTGGCCCTCATTCATATGTTTTCCTATGATGACATTTTCATATGTCATATTTTATTGTATGTTAACATTAAAATATGGCATTTCTTACTTTTTGCACATTTTACTAAGTCACATCCCTTTGATTGAGTAGTATTTAGACATGCCCCTTGTTTGAGGTCTCCTTAGACCATTATCTTTTAATTTGTTTTTGAGTGATCTTGTGTGTGTGCTTGATTGATTATTGATCATACACTATTAATAAATAAATATTTTCATGATTAAAATCATGCATATTAGGACTTTATGTGATCACATATTAAGTACCTCATTAAAATACTACCTAGACATGTTACTCATATCTATTACATGATACATTCATAGATTATACAATTACATTATTCTTCTTAGGTAAGGTGACTACTAGTTTATACTTATCCTCACCTCAAAATGGGGGAATACAATAGAGGAATTACTTTATAAGTTTCATATTCTAGTGGGGGCATGCCAAAAAGGCATGTCTTACACACTTATTAAGTGACTGATATTTTCATATTATAGTGGGGGCATGTTATGGAAAAAATTTCTACACACTTATACCAACTCTTAGTTTTCTATTATAGTGGGGGTGACGTCATGGGAAAATGTCTTCCACACTTGAATTTTTTTTAAATTATTAAAATGTCATAGTTATATGATTCAAATAATCTCTAGTGGAAATATTCTATACATTAGTACCATTGTTATACCCAAGTTTTAGCTTTAGAAGTATATAAGGTAAAAATGTCATGAAAAAGAGCACCTTAAATTAAAAATAAAATTAGCTTTCATATTTCAAATAATTTTATTTCCCAATTTCTAGTCCCAAACCTAGAAATGTGGTCAACCTAATTCCCTTGAGTTCTAATCCATCATTATTCCCACGGTTACATCCCATCCGTGTGAGTTTGGGGAATTCAATTGGTCCACTACCTTGATATTTTATAGCTTTGTTTTGTAATCCCTCAGGCCTACTTGTAAACTTGAGTCAAGTGTTCCATGATGATTGAAAAAATTTATATGAACCTTGGTCATTTTGATGGAGCTCCAACATGTGAAAATTGCCATGGTGAAAGTAAACTGAGAAGGCAGTTTAATGAAGACTCATAAATAGCTTTGTTTTTCTCAGTCACATGAGGTATGTTCACTTTTAACCTTTCATGAACATCATGAAAAGTAATTTAGGGTCCATTTGAGGTCTATAATAGGTCATAGAGGATTTTTTATAAAATATTGACATGATGTTCTATTGATATTCCTCTTTAAGGTCATATGTGTGTGCCAAAGTCAATGTTTTTCCTTATAATGAGACCTAATTTATCCTTGATAGACCACTAAATCACCTCCCATGCCTTCAATAGACCTCATAAGCCTCATAAATCCATTACTATACCATTTCATACCTCATTGAGTCCATTACCATCATGGTCAATGCCTATATCCTCCCTAATGGGCCCCACACATGCTAAATAATGACTTTTCAACTCCCCTAATTCATACCATCATGTTTAAAATGTCACATGACCCCTATTTTCCATTCATAAATCTTGATAATGATGTATTTTTGTTTGAAAATAGAAGAAATGTACATAAATTATAGGTTATAGAGGTTTCTCAAATGGTATGGATTCATATAGTATGAACTAGCTTAGGTGGAGTCAGGGATTTGTAGAATGAGCTAATAAATGGTAAGTGGGAGATAAATAAAAGTGTTTTAGTGTAAAATAATCACAAAACCATCCTATCTCCCCCTTAAGCTCATTAGCAAGCTTAGAGACCTCCTTAGGTTTACACTCAGACTGTACGAAGGAGGGAGAATGAAGTTCCAAGATCCTAACTAGGGGAAGTAAATTCAATCAAATTCTACACATGGGAATTTGATTTGGTACTAGTCTCATGAGATATATGAAAATTCCTTAATAACTTAAGGAATCTGTATGCCATCCTTTTCTACATAAGCCAAGTTGGACACAATGGTTTTCATGGATTCTTGGCTTTCCTACTCAAATAATGATTGTTGTTGTTTCCTTGGGTCTTGAAGGAAATTATCATGACATTTATCACTTGGATTAAAAAAATTCGATCATATAACCAAAAAAGCTTCAATACTAGTATACTTTGCAATCTATAGGTAAGTATGTGTAATGGGCAGAGGTTGAATGTCTTCATCAAAAGTTGTGGGCTAAGTTGAAGAGTTGGTGTAGTGTTTCATGTTTCTTCATACCTCCTTGATCAATAAATATATCCAATATCCCCTTTTCATATTACAATATATCCAATAATAAAGTGATTATACATACTTGAGGGTCACTATGTGGTGAGCACTATGTATGGTTTAATGGCATGTACAAAGCCTTTTAATACAACTCAAGAACATGGAAATAGAGTGTTGAAGTCATGATGGGTTGACATCATATCCTTATGAGAAAATTTTTAAACTTCCATGGTGGCCTCACAAACCTCAAAACCACCCCCCTACTCTTATAAACACATAATCAGTTTTAATATATTTAAGGTTTTTACAAAGTTTAAGGTTTCTTGAAGATTCCTAAGTTCCATATTTTGGTTGTATATACTTCCTTTCTACCTCCGAAGTGCCATATTTTCTTAGGTATATGTATGAATGTCTCAAAAATTAATGATGTTTGTCAAGGAATATTTCCTAAACTCCATCTCACTCCATTTTCATACCTATATCATTTCACATGGTTTTTATTGCCATTCATAATGCGTCAACCCTATATTCATGTCCCACACTCTATATCTCTCCACTATCACCCTCATCCATTCATCCACCCTTCACTCCAAGTATAGGTCATAAAAAAAAACCTTTATGCTCCCTTAAAACCCTAAAATAGAAATGAAACCATGTAATATTAGACCTACATGTCCATATACCTAACCAAAGAAACAAATAGCCACCTACAGTCAGCCCTTTTTAAGCCTACTGTAGTAGAGTCTCCAAAGGGCGCTATGTAGACCAATTAAAGGATAAATATTGACGTGAGCATAAGAGAGTATGAATTCTAATGGGATGAGTTAATATTTAAATGTGTTACTAAATTTTGATTAGCTATATACCACTCTTCTCTCATACAAACATGATACTTATACCCTAAACACATTGAGCATATATGAGTGTATACCTATAATAGATTTGATATATATGAAGAACCATACTTTGAATATGGTAAAAATTTAGAACTCATACAAGGATTATTATATTCCATATTGAAATATATTATAAATTTGGGGTTCATCACATCTAAGAAGGTAAAGTAACATCAACACAGGATTGAGAACATACTAGCCTTCATAAGCACAAGCCCTAAACATGAGAAAGGGGATGGTATGCAAAGGAAGAAATATTATAAAATCATCATATGTGCATGTTTATAGACATGATAAACATGTTAGAAACTCCATTATCACAATCATCTCAAAAAATAAGGGATAAGGACCATACTTAGGGTTCTCATGCCTATCTAGGCAACCCACTACCAGTCTAAGCAAAATTAGTGTTTGAGACCCTTATAGGCATGGACAAATCTCTAAATTTAGTATAAATTTTAATCATTAAATTTTTAAGGAACTAATATATTCATTTTTTCTATAAAAATAGTGGTTATAGCCACTTTATTATCTCATACCAAGCCTTATATGTGATAGTCAGTCCTAGGGGCTAGATGAGCAAAATCATGTCTTAGAAGGTTTTCAAATAGATTTAGATCCAAATATGGTTTTATATCAACTAAAAATTATGTTAAGGGTCCTCAAACCTCCTCTAAATTGATTATTATTCAAATCTAAAATCAAGTTCCTTAAGGATAGAACTAAGTAATCATTAATCCTAATCTCAAACCTTGTTGTTACCTTAAGACATATCCAAGTTCTTGTAACAAGTTGGATGATTAATGAGGGATGTATGAGGATGGTTCAAACCCTAATAAGAATATTTAAAGTGTAAATAAGTGATATAAGGGGCAAAGTAACTTTAAAACACTTCTTGTGCCACCCAACTTCAACATAGTGAACTCGAAGCTCAACTTCAAGTGTTCACACACTTCATCACATAGAAGCTAACCTTTAATAAGAAACCTTAATAAAATAACCAGTCAAAATTAGTTTACAAAAAACTTTAGTGCCACCTTCCAATTCTCTTATATCCACATAACCTTTGTATGGGACTTCAATCTATTCATGAAGGATGATGACGTTAATGCACTGTAAGTTCATGGTCATTATTTATAGTTTAGATGTTCATACACTATGAACCATCATTAATATGGTGGACATCTCAAACCCTAAAATTGACTTAATGGTTTATTTTTTCCTCAAAACCCATATATATGAAGTGTTTTGACCATGAAATTACCTCTAAGGTCTTCTCAAGCCTTTTGAGCATCATAGTAACTCACAGGTTGGCAAGTTTAAGAGTCAAACTTTACAAAATAAGCCTAAGAGTGTTAGTTTACACTTAAAATCAAGAAGATGGGGTGTTTTTGTGTAGAAAATGAAGTTGAGGAGGTAAAATGAGTCTTGTAACATCTTAAAAAGTCCTGTAGTAATCATCAAAGTGGCCTCCATAATTGGTTTAGTAAGCAAGTATTCATAGAGGTTGAAGTAAAAGACTATGTACTCTTGAAGGAATCCAATGGTCCAATCAGGCCAATAATGATAATATATAAGATCTCTAAGTTAATTTTTAGGTTTTATATAATGCATGAGTAACTCATAACCCTAGGGTTCAATTCAATGTTCAAAGTTCATGAGTACAAATAAACTAATTTTAAACCCTCATTGGGGCAATGCCATAAGAAGTTGAAGTAAAGTTCCAATCAAGTATCAAGAACACTTAAAAACTTCAAGGGAGTATCTATCATGATATTAATTCACATCTTATTCACTTTTAATTCTATGGATACACCTATAGTTGTCCATGTTGTCTGTAGATACCCAGAATCTATTTAGAAGGCATGTTTCTCCCACAAAGAGCATCTTTAAATGTTCACCATAGTTTGGATGCTATGCATGGGGAGCCCAAAACTTTAGGTAAGGTAAAGAGTTATATTTAAATTATTTTTGTATAAATGGTTTGAATTTTTAATATTTGATCTCTATAAACCATCCCTAAGATCCCCAAGCACTCTTAAACCCTCTTTAAATGCTAATAGGGACTCAATTAGAAAGGTTTAGTGAAAAGTTCATCCAAATAATCTATAATTATTTTACCAACACCTAAAATAGGTTTCTATCTTAAATGAGCTTATGTCCATGGCACCTAATTGTATGGACATTGTACATATACCTCCTAAAAGTGTAAGTTTGTAGGGTTTTGAGTATAAAATGTGTTACAGAGCCAAAATAGGAGTTCCAAAATATGGGAAAGGTAAGTTAAAGGATTATTTTACTTAAATAATATTATTATTATGCATGAAATTCCTTCAAGTATCTCTAATATTTTATTCTAAATAGCCAATTTGTGGAACTAGTCTAAAAGGCCTAGTCTAGCAAGGTCAATGTAGTTGCACGTGGAAGATAGTCAATAAAAGGCCTAAGTGTTGATATATGGAGTTGATCAAGGGTATTTTAAGTCCTATTATATGTTTTTAGTTCTAATTCATTTACTTAAATCATTTGAAAAGTGGGTATGTATAAAATGAAGAACGTAAAAATAGGCCTAATTAACTTATAGATGAAAGGATCTAGTGGGAGTGAAAAAACATTATGGCATTGATAAATCACCTTGAGACATTTATAGCTAACATCTAGGTGAGGATATTTTGAATTGAAGACCATTATGAAAGGGTAGAGGCATTTTCAAGGACATGTTTGCAATTACATTAAATGAGAGGATTCTCAACACCCCTTGGAGGCCTATCCACACCCATTTACATTATGTAAATTCTATTAGAGGGAATAAAAACCATTTTGATCATGATCATAGCTTTCATAAACTAAAATAAGGGAGATACAACCATCATACATTCTCTCAATGCCAAAGTGGACTCATTAAAGAAGTGTCAATGCATGAGAGGGGTGAATATACCTGTTATAACTACCATATGCCACCTTGGCCTAATTAATGGCATATCCCATGACTATAATATTCTCTCTTATCACCCAAACATTCTATTTAAGTAGGCATTTATCTCTTGTTTTGGCATCCCTCAGTTGGGTGTAGCAAAGCTCTACCAAAATTGCCTTGTACTATTTGAATCAATAGAAGAATACTTGTAAATTTCTTAGTTGAATGCTAGTGTGCTTTATGAGAGTTGATCTATAGAATTTATGAGTCTTATTTTAATATTTAGGTACTTTTATGTACCTAAATTTAGTTTATTAGTCTATGTTGGTTGAATGAAGTATTTGTAAGTAGAGGTGTTCTTGAAGTATCATAAGCTAATAGTTTTTTATGTAGATCTAAATCTTGGTCCTTAAAATCTTCAAGTTTCAAAGTCCCACTTAACCTTCATATAAAAAATCCATGCTTAGAACATTATCAAGATGTTTAATTAGTTATAATCTTCATCAGGTTCATTATTGTGTTTAGAGGATAGAGTAAGAGTAGATCTTTAATCATTGGTGCATCACCATTTTAGTGTAGGTTCTTTTACTAGTTTTCATATCTTTTCCCTTTTAATTTAAACAAAATTAGGTTTTATATATATTTTAAGTGAAAAATTAGTGGATTTATCCCCATCAAAACTAGAGGTTTGACCTGCATCTTAGGTAGCCCACAACCTATAGGTCAATCTAATTTTAATCTAGGTTTGAGATGTATGTGAATAGTAGTCCTCAAGAAGGGTACAACCTAGTTACCTATAAGTTATGTCACACCTAGTTGTACAATCTATCAAGTGCCTTAAGACCTAATTTGATAATATTTTACAACATTAGAAGGCATCTTGAAAGTTTAAGACAATCAATGGCGAACTGGAAGGGAGTTTAATGTAAAAATTATCCACTGGATCATCTTCAAAAGTTAAGAAGATTGAATTTTTTATCATTGGACATTACAAGAATAAATCAATTTCCTAGGTTTAACCCAAATATTAAACCCCTCAATTCTCTCAATTCTACCAATTTTGTCCATACATAGCCTGCTACAAGTCCTCTAATCCTAATGGCAAGGCCTAAAATGTAAGCATTTTTAACCTTTAATGGTGATATCCCTTTAAACCTTAAATAATTTAATGATATCCCAATTATTTCCATTAAAATTATACCATAATTCATATGAGAAAACTCCACCACTCCTATGGAACACATAGTTGATATAGCCAACTTGAGCTCAGTACATAACATCGCCCAAGAAAATGTAGCCATGAGACTCGTGACAACATACTTGAGAGGAAACACTCTTCATTGGTATATTTTTCTCACTCCTACCTCCATAAACACATGGGAATAATATTTTGAGTGTCTTTGTAAGCATTTTAAAGATAGAATTGATCATGTTTCATTAGTTGCATAACTCACCTCAATCAAGAGGGCACCCCAAGAATCCATGGTTGACTTTAACTATAGATTTCAAAAATCATTAGAGAGGATCCATATAATTATAAATTCTACACCTAATTATGCCTTCCTATACTATGTAAGGGCCTCAAATTCTGATTTTGTTTTAATTATATAGTCCATGGGTGGAACCACATTGTCGAAAGCATATGAGATCTCTATAAGAGTAGAAATTTTCTTGATTCAAGAAGGAAATCTGACTCCTAGTCCCCTCATGCCCCTATTCATTTACATCCAACCCATTTTCCCCACCATTTCTCCATTACCATCCCCAAACAACCAAGACCAATCTAATGTCAGCCAAGTAGATAGGATTGGTAAGATTGAGGGATCATTTAAATCCCAAAACAGCAAATTGGTATCCTTAGAGAGGTAAAAACATACTTCCTTTAGACCTTATCAAGACCCTTATCAATCTCCATATCCATATTATCCATACAATATACCCCCTTATCCACCTAACCAATAAGGCCAATGGTAGACCACATAGGCTAGACCTTATAATATTTATAACCCCAATGCTATCAGTAGTTTAAGTGCATTGGTGCCAACACAAAAGAACCTTGCATAAGAAGGTTAATGGTCTACTCCATGGGGGTAATCGGGTGAGATTATGATGGTTACAAGTGGGGAAGTATGCTAAAATTATCATATATATATATATATATATATATATATATATATATATATATATATATATATATATTAGGGTCCTACATTTTAAGTACATGACACTATGCACCATTCATAACAAGGTCCTTCAGTGCCTCATGGTGATATGCATGTCTTGACACCAAATAAAATGCCAAGCCAAAAAGGAGGTAATGTGAGTAAAACACATATCAATACCACCTTGGCAAACTTTCAAGAAGGTGAACACACTTTTGAATAAGCGGAAACAAACTTTGGATAGAATGTGCTCAAGTCAAATGATTAAGTTATATCCCACACAAGGGCTAAGAGGATAATGATTAATGATTACTCGAGGAAATATAAAGCCACTCCAACACATCCACAAAGTAACTCAATAACCTTCCACTCAAATATATTCAACAAAACATCTCCAGCACAATATACATCACAAAAAAATGGGCAAAATTGGAAGAGTCCATTTATTACACAAGTCACACAAGCCACAAGTAATGCCTATACTTCTAAGCTATAACCTAAAGGTGTCAACTATCCCTTTAGTATTGTAGACTACATGAACAATTTTAATGTTAGCATTCCTATGTGGGATGTTCTACTCATTTTAGGGTAGAAAGAACTTCTTCAACAAGATCCCTCTAAGCTTTCTCTCATGAACAAGAAATATAATAAGGTTAGTATAGTTTATGTTAATTATAGTAAGCCTGATGAAATCCAAGCTCCCCAAGTAATTAATACAGCTCTATTCTACTTATCAGTCATAATAAGATATTGTCTTATAAATAATTTCATGAAATATAGTGGTTTTTCTACCTCAATCATGCTAAAAGCCATAGTTGATAATCTAGAGATCAAATATGCACCCAATGAGAAATAAGTTTTGAAATTAGATGGGTCTCCAAAAAATATAGTAGGTGTCTTAAAATATCTCAATATTGTATGATTATCATAGCCTAATTTTACTATCTCACAAGATGTTATGGTAGTTGATCTCCCTCCATATTTTTCCCTATGCCTATCTAAGGATTTCACTACAAATATTGGGGGATACATTTCATCTAACTGGTCATACATGGTCTTTAGGACTAGATATGGGACAAGAATCAATATTAGGTCTGCACCTATTTCTAGGTTTCAATTAGAACCCTATATGCCCAACCTATCCAATGTAACTTTCACCATCGTAGATGAGGATGAGAATATCAGTGAACAAGAGCCCAAATATCATCTTGAAGGCATCTCAGATCTCCTCCTTAATGAATGGACAACTTAAAACCATGGTTTTATCCCTTATAAAACCATTGAGGAGGCATGCCTAGGTTTATACTAGATGTATGAGGAATGAGTTATGGTACCTAGTCTTATAATTGCAACTCAACAACATGAAGGCATATGGACTTTATTCTTTGATGGATCAAGGTTAATGAATGGAAGAAGGGATGGAGTAATTCTTGTTTCCCCTCCAAATCATAGGTACTATTCTGAAATAAGGTTTCAATTCATTTCTACTTAAAAAACTACAGAATATGAAGCCCTCATACATGGGCTATAATGGGCAAGGAAAAGAGGAATCAAAATTTTGGAAGTGAAAGGTGATAGTGAGCTAGTGGTGCAGAAAGTGAGGGGTGTTAGTGTAGTAATAATCATCTTTTGAAGGCATAAAATCACTAATTTTGGGATCTCTTAGAGGACATCCTAGAAATTGGCATCTATTATATACCAATAGAGTCCAATCATCCTATAGATAGACTTGTAGCTATTAGTGAAAAATATGATATTGATGATGGATTCAAGGTCACTCAAGGAAAATCATAAATAAAGGTTGTATATAGGCCATCTATACCTAATAATGAGGTGAGTTTTCAAGTGTTTGATAGTGATGTGCAAATTGCTTGTTTTCTCATGTATGAGGAAGAATTTTGTCATAAAAATCAAGGTCTTTTACAACATTGGTTTGATGATAAAATTTTCCATCTAAAAACTAAAAATTCCATAAGGGATTGGTGACATTAGAGATAATCTTCAATGAATATGATTAGTTAAGGAAGTACAAGGTGAGTATCTCAACTAAATAAAAACATTATGAGAAGATAGTCATTTTTAAGGACAAATTGCTTAAGTTGGGAAAAGTGAACACTAAAGAAGAGAGAGCTACCTTCATAGCCTTATTTTAGAATTATGTATATTTTTTTGCATCTTAATGCCATGATCTATAAGGCTTTGACTCTAAGTTAGACAAAAACACCGTAGAGTTAGAAAATAATGCAAAACTAATAAGGTAAAAGTAAGGACCAGTCAACCCTAAGGTTAAAGATTTCATGAGAAAGGGATTGTTTAACTTTATTAAATATAAGATCATATTCCACATTAATCATTCCTCATGGGTAGAAAACCTTGTGCCTATGAGGAAGAATAATAGAGAGATATGGATATGTGTTTATTTTAGAGACCTTAATAAGGTGTTTTTGAGAGACCATTATCCACTACCTTCCATATATTAGATCCTTCATAAGGTTATAGGATATTATAGATTTTATTTTCTTGATGTTTACTCTAGATACAATAAAATATTGATCAAGGAAGAGAATAGACATAACACTGCCTTCACTACAAAGTGGATCACCTATGCATATAAGAAAATGCCCTTTGGATTGTTGAATGCAGGGGAAACTTTCCAAAGGGAAATGGATGTTTCCTTTGAAGGGATAATTAATGATATGGTGCTCATATATCTTGATGACATCGCTATGTTTTCAAAGTACCCAAAATATCACTTCACACACTTGAAGTTAGTCTTTGATAGGTGTAGGCAGTTTGGAGTTTCTTCAAACCCTAAGAAATGTATCTTTATAGTCCATGAGAGAATATTTTTATGGCATGTAGTGTCAAAGGATGGACTCTTAATTGACCCTGAGAGGTTTGAATCAATATTATAATTACCCCTACCTAAGCACAAGAAATGTTTGTAGATATTTTTTGGGAGGATCGAATTCATGAGGTTTATTCTAGGTTTTTTAGAGTAAATTAGGCCTCTTACTCACATTCTTAAGAATCACAAAGAGTTCACATGGAGGAAGTAAGGAAAGAGAATATTTGAGGCCATAAAACATGCCATCTCTCAAGCCCCCACACTCCTTAACCCTAAATTTAGAAAATATTCTTTCTTGTATGCATTCTCCATAGTTGATGTAATTTATGCTATGTTCATATAGAAAAATAATGAAGGGATAGAACAACAATTGCCTTATTTAGTAAAAAATTATAATGATATGAATAAAGGTACACCTTTTTATAGAATCATGTACTTGATATTATGATAAGATTGAATAATTTTAGACACATGGTGTCTAACAATAAGGTTATAATGATGGTAGTGCAACCAAGCATCAAAGAGTTCATACATAATATATATTTGAGTAAAAAGATAATTAGGTGGGTAACAAAGTTTATGGAATATGGGATTGAGGTGAGAGTTACCAATCTAAACAGAGGTAGAGGTCTATGTGAGCATCTTAGAAAAGAGGTGAAAGAAAATAAAGTGATAGTGTTGGCAATCCATGAAAGCTATCAGGCATTGCAAATACACTCCTCTTATTTGGACTAGTGATGTTGACCAAAATAATGAATTTTAGACTACAGATGATAACCTATGTCTTGATAGATAGAGTGATCTTTAAGAAATATGTAAGAGGTATGCTTCTAAGATGTGTTAAATCAATCCAAGTTGACAAACTACTTGAGTAATTTCATGATGGACCTATTGGTGGTAACTTTGCTTCTAATAACATGGCCTCTAAAATTGTTAGAGTGGGTTAATTTTGGCCTACATTGTTTACAAACTCACATAATTAGGTCAAAAATTGTTCAAAGTGTGCCATGTTCACTAGAAAATAAAGGTTAGCTACCCTTCCCTTATAACCAATTCAAGTTGATCAACCCTTCATGTAATAGGTCTTAAACTTCATAGGCATGATCCATCCACCTTCTAGCATTGGTCATAAATGGGTCTTAACAGCCATTGACTAATTCATAAGGTGGGTGGAGGTCGTTGCACTTAAAGAGGCCAATGAGAACCTAGTCTTAGAGTTCTATGACAATCTTATGACTAGGTTTGATATACCTTCAAAAATCATATCTGATAATGCCTTATAATTTAAGAGTACTAAAGTATGTGAATTGGACCTTAGCCATGGCATATACCTCAAAGCTTCTTTAAACTATTACCCAACGGGTAATGGGCTAGTAGAGTCCATAAATAAAAACTTTATAAAGATCATTAAGAGGACTATGAAAGATAGTCAAAGGGAGAGGCATACAAGGTTAAAAACTACCTTATGGGTAGATTGAGTCATACCTAAGATGTCTATGTTGATTAGACATTATACATTCCTCCTTATCTAAGGTAGAGAGGTAAGATTTCCAAATTCCATTGAACTTCTTGCCTTAGAGCTTACCCATCAATTTGAGATCTTAGAAGATGATGTAATACAAGTCAAAATAAATGAACTAAGACAATTAGAGGAGACAAGGGACAATACCATGCATGAAATGTGGTCTAATCAACACCAATTCAAGAATTCATTTCATAAAATGTATTCATCTAGGACATTCCAATAGGGAGACATAGTGCTCAAATGGGATTAAGACCATGCAAATCTAAGGAAACACTCTATGTTTGATAACCTTTGGAGTGGGCCTTATATCATCACCAGTTGTAAAGAAATTAATTCCTTTTAAATATATAGATTGAGTTGTGAGGAAATCCCCATCATTATTAATGGGATGTTTCTCAATTTTTTCTATTAGTCTCTATCATGTTACTCTTATACATATTAGCTACAGTTTGTCTTTTTCCTCTAAGTGATTCCACACATGTTTAATGTTTGTTACATCATCTTGTTGTTGGAATTTGTGTTTTTTAATTTTATTATTAATTTTATTTTTATTTTTTGTGTTTCCTTATTTCAAAGTATGTAAGGTATAAGGCATATTTCATGTACAATCAAGTTTTGTTTGCTAAGTCATCAAGAATAAGTTTAAGAGTTCTGATTTCCTTGACTAATAGGTTAGTTAGTCTAGCTAAGTCACCATAAATGTTGACAAAATTATAGTGCCAAACCTAGAAAAGTGGTATACCTAATTCCCTTGAGTCTTGATCCATCATTAGTCCCATGGTTTCATCCCATCCTTATGAGTTTGGGTCATTCAATTAGTCCACTACCTTGTTATGTTATAGTTTTACTTTGTGAGCCCTCATGCCTCCTTGTCAACTTAAGTCAAGTGTTCCATGATGAATGAACATGTTTAGATGGTCCTTGATCACTTTGATGAAGCTCTAACATGAGAGAATTTCCATGATGAAGGTAAACTAAGAAAGCAATTTAATGAAGACTCTTAAATACCTTTGTTTTGCTTAATCGCATGAGGTATGTTTACTTTAAATATTTAAATAACATCATAAAAAGTGTCTTATGGTCCATCTGAGGTCTTTAATATGTCATAAATGTTTTTTCATAAGATACTGACATGATATTTAGTTGATATGCCTATTTTAAGTCATATGTGTGTGCCAAATTAAATGTTTTTGGTCATCATGAGACTTATTTTGGCCTTGATAGACCACTAAGTCACCTCCCCCACCTTCAATATAATTCATAAGCCTCATCAAGCCATTAATATACTATTTAATACCTCATTGATTCCATTACCATCATATTTAATGCCTAAATCCTCTCTAATGGGCCCCACACATGCTAAATATTAACTTTTCAACTCCCCTAATTCTTACCATTAAACTCAAAATGTCACATGGCCCCTATTTTCCCACCATAAAGACTTTTGATGATGTCTTTTAGTTTGAAACAAGAATAAATGTAGATAAATTTTAGGTTGTAAACATTTCATAGATGGTATGAATCTGTATAGTATATACTAGCTCAGGTGGAGTCAGGTATTTATAGAGTAAGGTCATCAATGTCAAGTTGGAGAGAAAGTAAAGTGTTTAAGTGTAAAAGAATCCCAAAACAATCCTATCTCCCCCTTAAGCTCATTAGCAAGCTTAGAGATCTCCTCAATTTTATACTCAAACCATATAAAAGAGATAGAATGAAGGTTCAAGCTCCTAACTAGGAGAAGTACATTTAGTCACCTCCCACCCATGGGAATTTTTTTGGGATTGGTGTCTTGAGATGTATGATAATTCCTTAAAAACTTAAGTAATTTATATGGCATCCATGTCTACATAAGCCATGTTAGATAAAATAGTTTTCATGGATTCTTGGCCTTCCTACTCAAACTAATGATTGATGTTTTTCCTCATGTATTTAAGGATATTATCATGACATTTTTAATACTTGACTCATATGTGTGAAATCATAAAACCATCAAACCTTCAACACTTGTTTAATGTGAAATCTACAAGTAGGTTTTTTCAATGGGCAGAGGTTGAATGTCTTCATCATAAGTTGTGGTATGAGTTGAAGAGTTGGTGGAGTGTTTCATCTTTCCTCATGCCCCCTTTCTCAAGAAGGAGGTCTAATAAAATCTTTTCATCTTAAAATATCTCAAAGAAGAAAGTGATTATACATACTTGAGGACCAGTGTGTGGCAAGAATTGTGTGGGGTTGAATGGCATCTATAGAGCCTTCTAATGCAACTTGAGAACATGGGAATAGATATTCAAAGTCATGGTGGGTTACCATCATAAAATTATGAGAAATTTTTCCAACCTCCAAGTTTTCCCAATGGACCTCAAAACCACCCCCATTATTCCTATAACCACATAATTAATTTTAGTAGATTTTAAGGTCTTTTTCAAATATTAAGGTTTCTTAGAGATTCTTAGGTTTCATCTTTTAGTTGTATATGGTTCATTTCTACCTCCAAAGTGATATATTTTCTTAGTTATATGTGTGAAGGTCTGAAATATTCATGTGGTTTGTCAATGAAGGGTTATCACACCCCATCTCACTCCATTTTCATACCTATATCATTTTACATGGTTTCCATTGCCATTCATATTATGTCAACTCTGTTTTCATGTTCCAAAATCTATATCTCTACACTATCACCCTCCTCCATTCATCCACCCTTCAATCTAAGTATAGATCATGGCTATAGACCTCCATACTCTTGTGTAACCCTTAATATCAATTAAAATATGGAATATTTGTCCTACATAGCCATATACCTAAGGAGGCAAATAGCCACCTATAGCTAGCCCTTTTAAGCCTATTATAGCAGAGTCTCTAAAGGGCATTGCGTAGACCATTCAAAGGCATGAAGACTAGTGTGAGCATAAGAGGGTATGCATTCCAAGGGGATGAGTGAATATGAAAATGTGTTACTATAGTTTTATTAGTTGTAGACCACTCTTCTATCATACAAATATGATGCTCAAACCCTATATATAGTAATCATATATGAGTGTATACCTACAATAGAGTTGATGCATATGAATAACTATACATTGATTATGGTAAAAAGGAAGCACTCATACAAGGATGAGTAGTTCCATATTGAAATATTAAAAAATTTGGGGTCATCACACTCAATAAGGCAAAGTAACATCAACATAGGCTTGAGAACACATAGGCCTTTATAAGAATAAGCCCTAAACTTGAGAAAGGGGATGGTATGCAAAGGAAGAAACATTTAAAAATCATCATCTAATCATGTTCCTATCCTTGAGACACATGTTAGACACCCTAAAATCACAATAGTCTTAGTAAATAAGGGATAAGGACCATACTTAGGGTTCTTATGCCTATCTAGATAGCCAATAGGTAGCCCACTACCAGTCTAAGAAAAATGAGTGTTTGAGACACTTAAAGGCATGGAAAAGTTTCCAAATTTAGTAAATTTTTTTATAATTACTATTTAAAGGAACTAATATATTAATTTTGTATAAATAAATAGTGGGTATATACGTTATTTTGTCTCAAACAAAACCCTATCTGTGATAGTCAGTCCTAAGGGCTAGATGAGCAAAACCATGTCTTGGAAGGTTTGCAAATATATTTAGATCCATATATGTTTTGGAATTAGATAAAAATGATGGTAAAGGTCCTAAAAAATCATTAAAAGGGATTATAATTCAAATCTATAGTTAATTTCCTTAAGGATAGTACCAAGTAAGCAAACATTAAGCCTAATCTCAAACCTTGTTGTCACCTTAAGACATATTCAAGCTCTTACAACAAGTTGTATTATTAATGAGGGAGGTGTGAGGAAGTTTCAAACACTTATAAGGAGATTTATAAACATTATTTGAGCCACCCAACTTCAACATAGTCAACTTGAAGCTCAACGTTAAGTGTTTACACACTTCATCACATAGATGTTGAAGGATAAAGATATTAGGGATGTTTAAGTCTCCCTATGAAATAAAATTCCATGAAGTATTAGTTGTCATTGGGGATCTAACCTTTATGAATGACCTTAAGAAAATAACCATCTAGAATTAGTCTATGAAAAACTTGAGTTCCACTTTACAATGCTCCTATCTCCACACACCATTTATATGGGACTTCAAGATATTCATGAAAGATGAGGAGGTTAATGCATTGTAACTTCATTGTCATTATTTTTGGTTTAGACGTTTGTATGCTATGAACCAGTTTTAAGTTTTTGGATATTTCAAACCTTGTACAAACCCCAGAAGTAACTTGATGGTGTATTTTAGCCTCAAAATCCATCCAAATGAAGAGGTTTAACCATAAAATGACCTTTAAGGTCTGCTCAAGCTTTTTGAGCATCATAGAGACTCATTGATTGCCATGTTTAGGAGTCAAATTATATGAAATAGGCTTGAGAATCTTAGTTTTAGATGAATATTAAGGATATGGGGAGTGTTTTTGTACATAATGAAGTTGAGGAGGGAAAATGAGTCTTGGAGAATTTGAACAAGTCTTATAATAGTCATCAAAGTGACCTCCATGATTCATTTAGAAAGAAAGTACACACAAAGGTTGAATTAGATGAATACATTATCTTGAAGGAAGTTAAATGGTCCAACCAAGCCAATAATGTTACTCCATAAGAACTCTAAGGTAATGTTCAAGTTGTTTATAATGCAAGAGTAACTCATAACCCTATGGTTTAGGTTAGTGTTCGAAGTTCATGAGTATAGAAAAACTAGTCTAAAACCCTCATTAGGGTAATGCCATAAGAAGGCACAAAAAAGGGAAAATTGACTATCGAGAACACTTTAGACCTTTAAGGGAGAATCTATCATGACCTTAAATCACATCTTATTCACTTGAATGCTAGGAAGACATGTATAGTTGTCCATGTTGTCCATAGATACCTAAAATATACTCAAAATGCATGTTTCTCCCATAAAGAGCATCTTAAAATTCTCACCATAATTTGGATAATTTTTATGGGGAACCTAACACTTTAGGGAAGGTAGGGAGGGCTATTGGCATGTTTTTGGTACAATTGGTATAGAAATTCAAGATTTGGTCTCTATGAACCATCCTTAAGACCCCCAAGCACTCTTAAACTCTCTTTAAACACTAATACGTACTTAACTAAAAAGGTTTAGTGAAAAGTGCATCTAAACACTCTATAATTTATTAACCAACACCTAGGACATGTTGCTAACTTAGAGGGTTTCTTGTCCATGACACCTGATTGTATGGAGGCTATATGGGCACTTCTTAAATGTGAAATTTTGGAGAGTTTTGAGTCTAAAATGTGTTTCAAATTATAATTAGGAGTTTCAAACTATGGGAATGGTAATTTCAATGCTTAATATACTTCTCTAATACTATTATTATGCATGAAGATGTCTGTAAGTATCTCTACTATCTCATTCTAAAAAACTAGCCTATGGAACTAGTTTGAGAGGCCTAGTCTAGCAAGGTCAATGTAATTATAGGTGGAATATAGTTGATAAAAGGCCTAAGTTTTGATATAGGGAGTTTATAAAGGATATTTCAAGTCCTTTTAGATGTTTGAAGTCCTGATTTAACTATCTAAATCATTCAAATAGTGTGTATGTAAAAAATGAAGAACTTATAAATAGGCCTACTTAACTTAAAAATGGAAGGCTCTAATGGGTATGGAATAAAATTATGGCATTGATTAATAAACTTGATGCATTTATAAATATCATCCAATATATCATATCTAAAATTGAAGACCATTATGATAGGGTTTAGGTAGTTTTAATAATAGGTCTACATGCACATTAAAGGAGAGGCTACTTCTTCGAGGCCTATTTACACCCATTTACATTATGTAACTACCATCAGAGGGAATATTAGACTATTTTTAGCATGGTCAAAGCTTGTATAAAGTGAAATAAGGGAGCTACAACCTCTATACCTTCTCTTAATGCCAAAGTGGAATCATTGAAGAAGTGTTAATGCATGAGAGGGGTGAATATGCTTATTGTAACTACCATATGCCACCTTGGCATAATTCATGGCCTCTCCCACACCTATAATTTTCTCTCTTATCTCTTAAAAATTATATTTAGTTAGGCATTGAGCTCTTGTTTTGGAATCCCTGAGATGGGTGTATCAAAGCTTTGACAAAATTACCTTTGACTCTTTAAATCAATAGAGGAATACTTGAAAATTTATTGGTTGAATGATGGTGTGATTTATGAGTTTCATTACCATATTTATGTCCTTTCATGTACCTAAATTTAGGTTATAATCATAAGCATTTTTTATGAAGTGTTGTCAAGTAGAGGTTCTTGAATTGTCATAAGCTAATATTGTCTTGTGCAAATGTAGGTCCTAGTCCTTTAAGTTGTAAACTCTCACTTAACCTTCATATGAAACATTCATGGTTATAAAATTATCAAGGTTTTTTATTAGTTTTAATATTCATCAGGTTCATTAGTGTGTTTAGAGGATAGACTAAGAGTGGATCTTTAATCATTAGTGCATCACCACTTTAGTGTAGGTTCTTTTACAAGTTTTCATATCTTTTCCATTTTCATTAAAATAATATTAGGTCTTAGAGAGATTTGAAGTTACAAACTAAGGGAGCTATCCCCATCAAAACTATAGGTTTGACCTATATCTTAGGTAGCCCTTAGCCTATTGTTCAATCCAATGTTAGTCTAGCTTTGAGGTGGATGTGAACAGTCTTCCATAATAAGGGTACAACCTAGTGACCTAACAACTTCTATGAACTTTAGCCTACACCATCATGGACTTTGGCTCAATAGTATCTGGTTTACTTTTGGAAAGGTTGAGGTGATTAAATCACTCAATATTACCAATTTTATGTGATGGAGTGATCAAATCATCCACATAAACCATATTTATAGTGTGAGTTGACTTGGATAATTAGGTTATGAGTATGATTAGGTTGCATGGTTGATTTCATCTCAACTATTGGGTGGAAACTCACCTCTTCTCCAAGGTTGGGGGAAATATCTACCTTTAATAGTTATATATATTTACACTTCCATGTTTTAATATTGTCAAAATATTATCTCTAAAGCTTCACAATAAAGCATATATTCAAATCAAATTGTGAAAAGGTAAGATGGTTATATTGATACATAGTTGTAATCCTAACCTTTGTCTTTTTACTTTCAAGAATTTCAAAATTATTTCAATTTCATATTATAAGCATTGATTATATATAGTAATATGTTATTTGTTTCAGTTTAGTCACCATCAAATCACTAAAGTGGGACTCATGAAAATATAAGGTTTTTTATACACACTAGGGTATGCATTATTTTTCATTTAAATTATAAATTTCATAACTAGATTAAAGGGGGGAAAATGTAGACACTAAATTTGAAATATATAGCACCACATTATTGTATAAATAAAAATTAATTCTCATGGATGTACCCTTTAGTTTTAAGACTTATTGCTACTAAAAGGTTCTCATATACTATCTCTTGTGCTTATTTATTATCTCTTATTCTAACCATATGTTATTATGATGACTAGGACTTTTGTACTACTCAAAATGTTATCAACTTGATTATGATCATCCTATATAATTTTTGGACTTGTACCTATTTTTTTGTCTTCTTGGACACTTGTGTCCTATCCATATGATTGCATCAACCCTAGTGTCCAATGCCAAACTAAGTGTATAGTGCCCTAAAGTCATCAAATTTGTAAATGAAACATATATGTATGGTAGGCCTATGTGTTTTGATGAGATATATTTCCAAAAAGGATTGATAAATATATATAATATCAAACCTCATTCATTCCTCAGCTAGAATAGACCTAACAACTTAGAAGGTAACTTATTAAAAGTACCCAATAAAGCATTCAAGTGAGTAAAGCTTCCCTATTATCTCCTATTTTAATATTAGTCATATATGCAACCCATAAATAGGTTTATTATTACTAATACAATACTTGATGAGCCATACTTTCTAAGTTACAATCTATGTCACTATATATACTTGCTTATCACACATTTCATATCAATACACACACAATACAACATGTATTGTAACACTAAATAAATGTGAGGCCTTATTTAGAGTATTGGCTATGTAGGTAGCACCCATTGATAGAGGGTTACTTTGGGAAGCTTGACATCATGTTCCCACTAACCCATCTTTACCAAAGTCAGTCTAAGGGTGACAAAGGTAGGGTTTGATCATTTGATAAAGATACATAGCATGTGTGCATAATATAGATACATCGGATTAAAGGTGATATAAAATCTAGAGGTGTTTTAGGTGGTTTCACATATATATAGTTGATATTCTATACCACACCTACATCTAAATAAAATAGTAACATTAATGCAACCATACAAATCTAACATAAGCAGTCAACGTTTCATAATTCAATTTTTTGGAAAATGATGATTGTTTTAGGATACTGATCCAATCCACTTCCAACATATTTCAAACCAAATTCACATGCACATAATAAACTAGATAAGTAATAATATTTATAATTTATGGTAATATCAATCAATAGTTTTACTTTCCATTTTTAATACATATGTGTATTATAAATATAGAACATTATTTGTCTATGTTTATAGATTAATTTTCATGTTATATATTTGTTTATCATCTTTGTGCTTATTAATTTCTATATTCTTGACCCTATGTTATATTGGCCCATATTAATTTAGGTTTAAACACTAATACAAAAATGGTGACCTTAGTGGGATCCCTCCTTCAAATTAACCTTAATGAGATTTTTATGTGTAAAATTGAGCTCATATGATATAGTTGAGAAATAATTTGAGGCTAAAGTTCCTATAATCATTAGATTTTCACTTCAAAGTTGACACAATCAAATTCTCTGTACAACCATGATTTCATCTTATAAAAATGTAACTTTATTCATTTAAATTGAGACTTTGTATGTTTATATGTTTTATTTTTTGTAGGAATGAACCCATGGCTATATACCTTCAACTTTGTATTATAAATGGTGACATCAGTTGGTCAAGCCAAAACATCATCCTAAATTACTAATAATGGCCATCATAACTTGATTAACTATGTATTTGCCTTTTTATGATACTGCATTTTCTATTTTGTAAGTTTGATTCTATATTACATAATGTTTTTGGCTAAAACCATTATTTTTCATTCAATAAATCTTTTTTTTTTAATGCATAACCTCGTAAGTCTATAACTATGACATTATATTTCATATCCACAACATTGAGTAATCAAAACATGACTTAATTGTTAAACACTTAAATCTATTTTTTGTATAGTGGTTTATTGGATCCATATTTTCATATAGACTTTTAGGATTAATATAATTCAAAGTTTTATCTAATTGGCCTTGTTTTTATATACACTACTCAATATTGTTGTTCAAATTGAATAATCTAAGATTTTTCCTTCTAGTCATATTTTGGGTCTAAATATTATTTATTTTAACTATATTATGGACATTAAACTAATATTCAAATATTTATATGATAACCAAAAATAGTCATCTCACATCATAATCATATTTTATAATCAAATCAAATAGTCTGAAAATATTTGTTTTGTCATTAAATTTGGTTAGACATTAGTTAATTATTTTATCTCTTTTTACTATGTACAATACTTTGATGAAGTCATGTCCTTCAATCTATGACATTAATAACCTAACCCAAAACATTTTTATATTAATAGGTGAATTCTTTATTATTTGTGTTTATGTTTGTATGTGTTAACTTGAAGTTACATAACCATGACATTGTAAAAGTGAAGTGTGACATTAACAATTATATCTACAATTTTGATAAAATACAATTTTTTTATTTTTTAGGATTTTGATGGTTACAATATTATGTTTCTATCTCCTATAAGTTTGTTTTATTAGTTATTACATTGTATCTCTATGGTGTGAATTTATTTTTTGACTCTTTTAAAAATAACCTTGTCTCTTAGTGAATTCACTTTTTTTGTAGCCAATAACATTAGAGTGTGGAGGCATGAAATTATTTATCTAAATTGTGACATTGTCTTGAATTATAATTTTTTTTCTAACACTTCTTTTTAGGTTTTACCCCCAAGGAGGCCAACTAAAAACTATTGACCCTATGTTTTTCAAGCTTCTTGTCAAAAATTTAGCATTTTGAAACCATTTTGATACATTTTCTTATCAAATATTAATAGGGTATAATTAATTAAATTTCTTGCTCGTCTAAATTTCAATTAGTTTAGCATATGTTTTGGTTACCCATTTGTCATCCAAGTCTACAAATTTGTATGCTCTAACCTTACACATGTATGGTGATTCTTTGGGATCATAAGCCATCAATAAGCCTCTAGATTTTTTTTAAGGGTAATGTGATGTGGAGTTCATCCCCACACATAAGACCACACTTCATTTTATGGTAGAGTATAAATATAAAATAAATTTATTTCTAATTTGATCATAACTCACAA
The DNA here is from genome assembly GCA_037957365.1 of Torreya grandis. NCBI lineage: Eukaryota > Viridiplantae > Streptophyta > Pinopsida > Cupressales > Taxaceae > Torreya > Torreya grandis. The sequence goes on from JARHVA010002693.1 coordinate 2,171,385, forward strand.
TATAATATTATATGAAGTGAGGAGGTAATGTTCCAATGTACAAGCATTAGAAAACACCCCAAATAGACTCAGGCCCCAAATAACACAAGGTGTTTATGGGACTCCCATAAAGAGTCGTTCAAATAAATAATAATTTCCTTAGCTATAATTGGTATTAATTTTAGGGATAAACATTTGTGGAGATCACTCACTAGGTATAGATGGTGAGAGAGGGTTGGGAGACCAATATAGTCACCTCTCATCACAAGTAGTTTAAAGAATTAGGTGTTGATTTTCACTCCTCAGTTGATCAATATTATATTGTTATCAATTTTTTACTCTTATTTATGTGTTTTTGAAACTAATATTATTTTCATAACTTAAAAATTAAACATAAAATAATTACAAAGTCAAAACTCAACTATATTTCGACTATAATCATTGGTCCAATCTCCACCAATCCACCATCACCATTCCATTACATATTATCCTATTCACTCTTCATCATATTTTATTATCTCACCTTGGTCAAATCATTATCATTTCATCTAATACTAGTCCAACCCTATCACACATCCTCTTTTCAAATCTTACCCTAATCATCATCCCATATTATCTTAGTCATACTCTACCACTTGATCTAACCATATCTAAACTTGCCTAGTCCAACCCCATCACCCATCATCTTGTCCTGAATCCCCCTTTATCAAACTTATCATCCTTCACTATATATAAAATATTGTTTAAAAATCAATTCATTCCCATCTTAGTTGAACTTTTCAAATACTTATTTAACCAATTAGCATTGTCTAAATTCATCTACCTTATAGTCTCCCTTGTCCATTAGTCAAAAACATCATGTCCAGCCTATATACCTTGAGCAGACTTGTCTAAACAATTACATTGAGATAATATTTATCTTAATTCACTTTGATTAGAGATACCCTCCATTTATTATAATTTGGTCTAGAACTACCTTGTTTGATTTAATTTTTCACCCATTTTTATCATATCACCATATTAGTTTGAACCTAACACTCATTTTTATCCCATCACTCTACTAAGTTGAACTTATCACCCATTATCATTTTGATATAACATGTAATTATTCTATTTTTGGCACCCATCATCCTCTTTCTATCACCCATTATCCTACCTATTTAGATCCAACACCAATCATTATCCACATCAACAATCAATCTTTTCCAACCTAGTCAAAACTTATGGATCCATACCCTATTATTTCCTATATTTATCATACTAATATTTAATATTATAGACCTCTCTGATCAAGGTCTTACCCCCTCATAACCATAATCATATTTAATGTCAAATTAATCAACCTAAAGGTAATCCAAATCTATAATTCATCTATCCAACACATCAATCCACATAATGTCCCTAGACCTAGACATTACCTCCACATTCCCAAAAAAAACACATGTTCACCTCAATCATAGTCCAAACATTTCATCCTCATAACATATCTAGTCCTATCATCAATTTTTTTTCCATCAATCTAATCATACGTTAACTAATATCTTTAGTCTAACCCCAAATCAATCAAAGTCCATCCTCATCATTACCTCATCAAACAAAATCACCTTTCGCCTAATCTTGTCCACACCCATACTTATCAATCATCCCTAATCCTTTCAAGTCTTTAATATATTTAACTTAGTATAAGTTGTAAGAACCCCATTTTACATGTCATAGTCACCATCATAATCCTACTTGCATCTGAACTTATTGAGTCGTAAACCCAATCCAACCTTATCATCTACTTAGTCACATCTCATCATCTAATTCATCAAATCTAAATTGAGCACATAATTTAATCACATCATCTAGTATAAATCATGTCAATTCAACCCTATTAAAGGTAATTTACAACATATTCATGTCTATTTGTCTAGTCAAACCTAAATCCATGTCTTAGTCAAATCCTAAAGCTTATATTATCTCATCATCAAAACATCAAATCAAGTACCATTATCATGATTTTAGCTAGATCACATCATAGCCAAACTTGTTCAATCCCATACACTTGACACCTATCACATATCATCATGCATCTTGCATCACAAAGTTAAAATTAAAATATAAATAGAAACAAGCCTTTGTTAACTAATCTAAGTATATAAATTTGATTCAACCCCCCCCCATAATAATGTCATATGTCATTTATAACATCTTAATCCATGGCATGCAAAACAAATTTGGATTTCACCTTAATCATAAAATACATCTTTTTCAATAAGGAGGTACTCATTTTCTATCTCTTATAAATAAATACTCAAATTTATGTAGATTTTGACCTCATAAAGCCTAAATTTTCTCAAAGGAAAAAGACCCTTGTTCTTCCCCATCATCATCAATTTATGAATAGTATCCATTCCAACCCATCACAGTCAAGACTTCCATCCACCAGTCACAATCTTTATAATGACATTCCCCATAAAAATAACAAACTGGATTATATCGTAATAAAACTATTCAATACCAATCTATACCCTATATTAAATCTAATACCATCATCTCATCCAATATACTTTAAAAAATTATCTAAACTAGACTCCAATGGTTCCATGTCCCATCAAATTCATTAAGAGAGATAATATACTCCTCTCCCCATATCCTTAGAAGCCATATTTCATCAACTAACCATTGTAGAAATTATTTTATACACAAACATAAGGTCGTTGGATATGACTAAACACAAACCCTCCTAATATAGATAAATCATATGCTATCAAAACCATATAACCTAAAGTAATTATAATAATATATGTCATACTTTCAAAAATTACATCCAAGACATAATCAACCATAATGACATAAAAATTGAGACTAAATTAGATAAGTCCTCATCTAATAATGAGAAAAAGGTGATGTATGAAGATTCATTTCTTAATCATGAAATGTTTTCCAATTGAAAAATAAGGCCAAGACAATAAACCTATCTTTACGAAGCCTATATTTGATTTAAAAAAACCATCATTCACCAACCATCCACCTTTTTTACATTACAAAAAATCCCTCATTTCTCAATTTCACTTCATCCCAAATCCTCCATCAAAAAATGAAAATTTAAGAAGGTACTTATAGACACCAATGCTACCTACCAAGACCTCCTTGTGGACAAAATCAAAACATCATCTACTAGCAGCATCACATCATGAACATCATCCACATAAATGTTGACTTCAACATTAGATCTAAAATCAAAATTATCCACATAAGGATCAAATCCATCATTAGCATCTAAATCCATATTATACTCCACATCAGAATCATCATCACTTATAGATTTTTAATATCATGTTGAAACCCACCTTGTTTATGATGTCTCTATTATCAACTAGTAGCAAGGCATGTCTTTGGATCTATGTCAATTTGATATTTTCATAATAGTAACTATGGGAATTTAATATGAATTCTTAGGTGATGATTTTCATAATTCCTTTGGTCCATGTTTATATTCATGTCCTACATTGAATCATACTGATCTTTTTATGAATATTGAGGATACTTTACATGAAATTTAAATTAGGTCTCCTAATAACTTATATGAGGATAATGTTTCCCATTGTCCACTCATTATACTCACCAATCCATTTCCTTCACCTTCATACAATGTTGATCCCTTATTTCCACTTGATAGTCACTTAATCACACTCCTCAACATGGACAAATAGGAACATGTACCATTGAACCCTTTTCAAATAAATAAATCATGTGTCAAATTTATCAAGATCTATCTTTAAAAAAATAAATCATAATACTCAATTCAACTTTGATCTAGACACAATTCAAAATCAAAATAACTTAGATATTAGTCCAAATCCAAAATCATTGTTCCTTAGTAAAAGTATCTTTGAGGTAATAGGGGCCTATCAAAGTCAAAATAATCATCACTCAATTAAAAATTCAATTTCCTTTGGTAAAACATTATTTAAGGAACTAGGGGGAATTCACATTCATAATCAACAAAATAAAAAGTCAAATTCCTCTGGTGAAACCTTCTTTAAGGCACCAAGGCTTCGTTAATGTCTTATCATGTCGATAAAATAAATAGTCCATGACACTAATTGCTATACAAATCAACATCAAAATTAATCTATTTGATAATCTTCTAAATATTTGAATCAAAGAATTAAAATTTTCAAAATATAGATCCCTTAAAATATATCATCATATGGCACAAATTAATAATAGCATAACAAACATCCCCAATGGCATCTACAACTATTAGGCCCAACTCCCAATCACCCATCACACCTTCTTATTAAAAACCATACCATAATATCCACATATACTTGGGTGGTCTCGTCTCTCATAGGGGATATGAATATACCTATCTCATATGTCTGATGATTTAATCTTTTAGGATTTTTTCTATGTTCATCCTAAGTTATATTAAAGGGTTGAGCTGTCTAAATTAGTAAAATAATATGCAATAAATAACCACTAATTTGTTATATATTTGACTTATTTTTCCTTTCTAAAAATACTAATAAATATTTGTAAATAGATACTTATCTAGAAAATGACTATAGTGGAAGATCTAGGTTCTAAAAACTAGGTTTTGGACATGTATGAATGTCATCAATAGGGTACCTAGGTTTGATTATTTACTAGATAAGAGCACCCAACCTAGATGATAGCACCATTTTTCTCTATGTCCTTAAAATGGCACTAATATCCTCTTTATAGGATATTCCTATTTTCTAAGAGAACTTGAGCCTGTGTTCATGGATTTTATTCTTGCATGCATGAAATATATAACTTTGTATTCTGCCTAAAATATCTAATTTATTGTGCAAACCCTAATCCTCCTTGAAAGTATGGAATGAGATGAAAATGTGAGTTACTTATTAGGATAGGTTGGACATCCTCAACACCCCAATGTGAAGAGAATTTTATACCTACCAATACTCTAAGGAAGGATCAAGCTTGATGTAGTTCTCCCACCTAGTTCTTGGTGCAAGTACAATTGAATGATAGAATGAGAGTGGTTTTGAATTCCTTGAGTGTGCATGAGATTGGAAATATTTGAGTCTAGGATTAGGGTATTTTTAGATGGTAGAATTCATAAGTAGGTAAGAATATAGATTAATTACCTTGATGATTCTCAACTTGTTTCTTATTTGAATAGGCTTTTTGAATATATTTTCCATCTAGTATACAAAGGTCAAATACTCTTATATTTATATTGATCCATATCTTGTGTGGATGATAAAATGTACTTAGGACAAATTTGGAGGGGCATACATTTGAAAATGTATTCATTCAAGAGTTTTAAGGCAAGGGACACTAACCCTAATTTGGGGACACTAAAGCCATGTGGTTCTAGTGTCCTTAATGTGGTGGTTATGACTAGCTGGTAGACTATTGGGGATAATGGGTTGAGATCTAAGAATGTTGTTCTCAGACTATTTTGAGCTAATAGAAGATGTTTTTGGTTTGTTAAATGGATATAAAAGTGTGATATATATAGGATAGGTCTAGGGATAAGCTATATATATTCTATCTCAAGTAATACTCTTATCATTCAAATGCCACTTTTATGTGATTAAATCCCCCCCCCTTATGCTATAAATGTATCAAAGTAAAATGACTAGTATAAAGTAAAAATAAGTGCACCTAAACTTACCTAGGAAGTGAAGCCCACATAGTTGAATTTGAGTATGTGAATATAGGTCTATGTATGTGAAACATTATCCAAAGTAATAACCTATAATGAAACATGAAAAAATTATTCCTTAAGATATTGTCAAACTAAAATACCATTTTGAATTAAGTAACTGAATAAAGCTGAGGAAAGAGATATGAAAGAGAAAAGAAATGGATACACCTCATTAGGTATGTGAACTAATTCATGAAATTGGTGACAACTTTTGTGTGTGAGAATACATAGTGATCAAATCATTGAACACATTAGATTGAAATAATAGCTTTCTCTATCCTCATATGTTGGTATCTTAAGAACTCAATCTAGTTTTGAATCCATCGTTGCCCACCCCTACTCGATGGATCATGATTTATGAATAACTTGGATAATACTATAAGTGTGCCTAACCCTCTTATGTGGGTATCTAAAGAACTAAATTAGGATATGAATCCATCATTTCCCACACATGTGTAGTATATGCATCTAAAACTCAACTTTGAAAAGTGATAAAATTATTAACTGGGTATATCTAACTATGTATGTCAATTATGTGGGTACTCAGGTACATTAGGTGGCTCTAGGCCATTCAAGAATTCCAACCAATATAAATGGAGTAAGGCATGAAACTAGTGGAAACCTAGAATAGGATAGTAATTGTATACAATGTAGAGAATGACATGGATTTTGCCATTACATCTAATCAACCTATGTGTAATTAAGCATATGGAAATTATGTGTCATGTGCATGCCCCTAATATGATATTTGAGTATACTAATTTTAAACTTAATATGTAATAATTATATTTATGTATCTAAACTAAATTTGGGAATGATATTTCCACTCATTATTCCCCCAATCTGAGAAAGTGGTATGAATCTGAGCTAAAATGAGTGTATTTGACAAAAATGTGAACATAATTATCAAACTTGTGACTATATATGTGCAAATATATACTATACCTAGTGTACTATTCTGACTAATATGAACTACCGTAAAGTTGGGACTACTTGATAGTAACACCATGTAGTGGATAGTAGTACCCTATGATACTAGTGTCCCAGTATAGGTGCTAATGTCTATCTAGTCTAAATTCTTAGTTATCTAAACTACTATTTGAGTCCCTATTTTTCCTTATGTCTAATTTTAGAAATGAATCATGTGTGCTAAAAATAATACATGAATAGCAATGTATAAGCCTAATCTTTGTGACAAACCCCTATTAATGGCCCCTATTTTGAGGGTAGTTATGGAACCTATGTAAGAACTATCCTAAAAATAAAATATCTCTATAAAATGTGTTAGTCAGAGCATATATGATAACTACATGATATTCCAATATAATGTGCAAAAATAACATTTAGATGTAAAAAAATATGATCAAAAGTAGGTAATGTAATATGTATTTTATAATCTAACATTACATAAGGGTGTCAAGATAGATGTAATCAATGTGTAAAATAAAAAATATGAATAGTTACCTAGGGGGAGGGGCATGATGTCCATCACAATGCCCAAGTAGGAAGGTTAGATACATTAGGTCCCTCATGGAATCAAAAAATAACATGTAACAAGTAAATACAAGTGTCATGGTGAAGACATGTATAAGAAATCATACATACAAACCACATAAGGAATGCAAAATTAGGCCAAGTGGCTACAATACAAGATACATGGGCACATGCCACTAAATCTGAGAATGAAAGACATAGAAGGACATGCTCAAATGTCCACATACTCAATAAACAATAAGTTGTATTAGAGCCACATAGAAGTACATGTTAAAATTTCCACATATATAATCAATAAATCACATACAAGGGACACGTGCATATAACCAAGGCATACAAACATAGAAGTGGCATAGATCCAAAGAAAAATGACATATTAAAAATAATTTGAATAAAATAAGCATATAAAATACAATCAAGTCTAAACTAGGAAAGATATAAATAAAAGCATGTATAACTATGTAGTACAAATCTATGTAAATGCTAGGATGTACTTATAGTGCATCTAACTAGTGATAGTCAATAAAACATCTAGATAATGAGTATCAATGATCAATATCAATATATATGAACGTGTAAAATGTAATTTAAGGATAAAACCTAGTAGTATAAATTATGTATGAGATTTACCTAAGTGGTCATATGTATCAAATGAATAAACATGGATCAATGTATATGCCCCAGTGGGTAGATGATAGCAAGTTTGGATGAATTTAGTGGAACAGAGTCCTATATGTAATCTATAAGTACTAAAAAATAACAAGTAAAACATATATGTATGATAAAACTAACTATACTAGGATAGTTAACATATGTAATATATAGAAAGTAGAAGAAATGTAAACATAGCAATGCTTACAATCTATAAATTTTGTGTTTACTAAGTAATATTTGATTTTTCTTGTGTTTTGACATGTTATATTATTTTTATGTTTTCTATATATAAGATATGTACAAGAAAATGGAAATAAATTATGTAAAAGGAGTATAAACCATACTAACCAATGAGTCTCTTAGGATCCTCACTATCGCAATGGCCTATGTCAAAAATAGGAATGATAATCTCTCGTGTAGTGTGGATGCTCTACTATAGTTGAATTTTGTTTTAGTAGTAATATGTGTATTTTTCATCACCAAAATCATAATATTATTCAACATTAGAATCATGATAACTTGGAATACTAGAGGGAATTAACTCATACTATGGATTTGAACTTATAGAATTATGCTAGATAATATTTATTATGTTTTTCCCTTTGAAATTGTGCTTACTATAGACATATAGTGTTGTGGATGATCTTTTGATAGAAAACCTTGTTTGACAATGCTTGTTGGATTATCATGATTTTGACTTTACAACTTAAGATATTTCTCTTTTTGTAACATTTTTTATGTATCTGGATGTTTTTCCTTGATAAAACGTATCTATGACTAATGTGCCTTAGGATGTTAAATAAATCACAAACCCTATTGACCAATATTATCGACTAATAGAATAGGAAAAGTGATGCCTTGGGCTTATTTTCCTAAACCCTGACCATGACAATCAAACTATTGTAGATATTTATGACCAAAATTATACCAAATTGAATGTTGAGCCTCATTTTGGAGAGGTATATTTTCTTGATTTAAATATGCTTGTATTTTTTTATCTGGTTATGTTTTTTTAACCTTGTGTTATTTTGAGTTATGTTTTCGTAACCATTTTTTTACTATTTCTAAATTTAATCTTTTTTGAATTAGTAGATGTGCCATTAGATGTTGTGTGGATGAAGTGTCATTTTGTGAGTCATTTGTATCCATTATATATTTCATTTTAATTTTAAATTTTAAATATGAATTAGTGTGGTACCACTACATTCTATGATATGTAGAAAAAATATTTGGATCTCTTCATTAGGTGTAGATGAGGAAAGTTGATCAACTTAGATTTAATCATTTACATTAGTACCTCAAACTTTTATTTTATCTTTTAATGATTTTTTAATCACTAGTTATAGATGTACTTTGTTTTGTTTTCATGTTTTGATATGTAACATTAGTTGCCACAAATTGACTAGGTGAACATCCATAGACATGATTTACACTATTGTGACATTGAGGCCTTTGTCTTGTAAATTGATTTTAAAATGTTGTAATATTTTCATGTAGTATTTGATTCTAATTTTGTAATCCTATAATTATCATTCTCATAATGATAATTTTATTGTGTAGAGCCTCACAAGTGAAAACATTAGTTGTTTCTAATTGAACATGTAGGCACACACCTTGTATGGAAGAAGTGTGAATAGACTGAGTATGGGGAATAGTGACTTTGGTATATACTTAGCCATCTCATGGAGGAATGATAACATGGACCTATTTAGAGTGAAATCAGCTATCACCCTCATTGAGATGAGGGGGAGAAGGAGATTCTTTTGTGTGCATAAGATATGATATTGAAACTTGAAACATAGTTATTGGCTTAATGTTAAATCTTCTATGTGTGTATGGGTTTACTTGTTATTGGAATTACACAAAGGAGAAAGATAACATGTTATGAGATATTAAATATATTTAAATTGATATAAATCATCATTTATAAATGTTTTTATGTATTTCCAAAGTTCATTCCTAATTAAAGGGAACAAGCATGCAAATGAAAGTAATAAACTTTACAACAAAAAGTGATTAATTTATTTTATCATTAATATCATGATTATAAGAAATAAAAATCAAAACATATATGGATATAAAAATTAAGTTTTGAAAATTTAAACCCTAGGGTTATTTAGGGTTAGGTTTTTTTGAATTAGGGTTGTTTTTTTAAAAAAAAAATTAAATAAATTAAACCCTAATGTGAAATTGATTTAATTATCCAGGTTATACCAAAAAATTAGAAAAATAGATGTAACCCTATTTTATTGCAATTTTTTTTTATAATGAAAACTAGGGTTTGAGAAATATTCAAATTAATTTGGGTTCACCAAATGATTTAACCCTTTAGGGTTTTTTCTATTTCCATCTTGAGTTATATTAAAGGGATGGGTTATCTAAATAAATGAAATAATATGCAATAAATAACCACTGATTGTTATAGATTTTGAATTATATTGCCTTTATAAAAATAGTAATAAATATGTGTAAATAGATACTTATCTATAAAATGGTTGTCATGAAAGGTCTAGGTTCTAAAAACTAGGTTCTAGAGAGGTATTAGTGTTTTCAATAGGGTCCCTAGGTTTGATTCTTTACTAAACAGTAGCACCCAACTTGGATGGTAGTGCCATACAAATCTAGAGTCCTCAAAATGGCACTATTATCCTCTTTGAAAGAGTGTTCCTATTTTTTAGGAGTACATGTGCCTAAGTTTCTAGCTTCCATTCCTGGATGTACAAAATCTATAACTTTGTATTGTTCATGGAATATTTGATTTGGTGTGAAAATGATAATCCTCCTTACAAGTATGTCATGAAATGAAAATATGTGTTTGTTAGTAGGATAGGCTAGACATACTCAACACCTCACTGTAAATAGAGTTGCCTACATACCAATACTCTAAATAGGGATCAAGCCCGATGTAGTTCTCCCACCTAGTTCTTGGTGCAAGTGCAAGTGAATGATAGATCGAGAGTAGTCATGAATGTCTTGTGTGTGATTGAGATTGGAAATATTTGAAATCTAAGATTAGGGAAATTATAGATGGTAGTATGTAGAATTCAAGTAGAATAGGGATCAATTACGTTGATTTTTATCAACTTTTTTTTATTTGAGTAAGATGTTTTCATCTATTTTCCATCTAGTCTATATAGATAAAATAATCTTATATTTATAGTGATTTGTAGCTTGTGTGGATAATAAAATGTACTTAGGTCAACCTTAGGATTGAAACACATTTGAATATATATATATATATATATATATATATATATATATTCAAGAGAGTTAGGGAAAGGGAATCTAGTGCTATGTATCTCTAGTGTCCTTAATATGGTTCTAGTGTCCATCTAACAAACTATTGGGCATAATGGGTTGAGATCTGGGAATGTTATTTTGGGACTATGTTTGATCTAAAAAAAGATGTATGTGGTTTCCATAATGGCTATAAAAGTGTGATAAAGGCTCTAGGATAGGTCTAGGGATAAGCTAGGAATAAGATGTTTCAATAAACACTCTTAGCATCTAAATATCATGTTTAGGTGATTACATCTTAATAAATAAAAATCAAGAGTCAATAAAAGCCATGATGGCTCCCCAAGATGAGTTTTGATTGCATAAGAATGTCATCAACATAATGAATATCTCAAATTTCCAACATCAATATATGACATTAAAATTCTTTATTTTTATACATTATTTTAGATGGTCCTATTTTTAAAAAATGAAAATGAAAAAATGAGAAAATGAAAAAAATGAAAAAAATCATTCGTCCAATGGTGAATGCTAGATTTCTAGTTTATTGGGAAAGTACCATGATAAAAACTAGTTTTCAACATCATGTTTAAATATTTTTTCTCGTATGTACCTCAACAGTTTGGGAAAAAATACACTTCATCCCTTCATTCATATAATATTGAATCCATCTACATCAAATTTCTCAAGTTTCAAGCATCCTAATCCATCCTATCACCATCACTACCCATCATATATGTATCCCACAATATTTTTAAACTTTATCATTTAATGATACATTCTTTCTTGTAATAATCCACCAATTTTTAATCTTTATGAGTACATGCCTTAGAGCATGCACTAGGAAAGGGTTAGGCATAAATTTAATGCTTTACAAGATTGTTGGTCCATATACCATTACCTAAAACCACTAAAAATTACTTTTTTACAACACCTTAAGTAACTAAAACCCATTTATCTACTTTTCTAAGTAATTCGCTATCCAAAATATCCCCCAACTAAGAAAATACACCTTTTTATCATTTTCCTAATATGTCAACCATTTTGATCTTGTTAGGGATTGAATTAACATTATATAAATACGTAATTTTTATCAACCTACTTAAATACCTAATGGATATCTTTATTGCCTAATAAAATCAAGTCAATCAATATTTTAGGATAAATTATCTAGAAGGTTTAGGGTCAATCCTTGGCTATAAATACCCCCTTCACTTCAATATAATAGGGAGAAACATTCATTTTCACATTATTAAAGCTCATAATTCTAATATTTATACACTTTAGGAGGTATTACTTAGGGTTTTACCATGAAAGGAAAGAATATTGTTTTGTGGGAAAGTCTTTGATGCAAATTAGAAGTATATCATCCTAAAGATCATTTCTATAGTGTATCCTTATAAAGATACCACAACCTCTTTTAAAGCACCATTAGACAAAGGAAATATTAAATAATGATAATTTCATCAAAAGGTAAGTATTCCTAAATTTTACTCTTTCATTTGATAGATATGGCACAAAATAATGGGATTAATGTTTTACTCCTTGATTAGTGTACCTCTACATTGACTTAAGCAAAGTTATCTTTGAATGTTTTGTTTTATTTGTCTAACTATCCCGCCCTTTGTTCTAAGATATTTAGTGAGCACTAAATTATATTTATTTTATGTATTATAAGCATATATAGGGTTATTACATATTATAATTTTCCTAGAGGATTTGGAACCATCGCCTTTGGTATTATGTAGTAAGAGATCCCTTGGTTAGGTTTAGTGGATCCAAGTTGGTCATGTCCTAATATAAATAACAATGTAATGAGTTATTTTGGTAAGACTACCTTCTTCGATATTTAAATTCACTAAATATGATAAGTTGTATATCTATTCTAATTAAATGGATAAACTCTGGTTAACTTGACACAAGTCTACCCCTTACAATTTATTATTTTTTAATTGAAGTCAACTATATCAAACCTACTGATCCAATTTTATTTGTTTTGCACAAATTTTAAACTAAATTGAGCCTATCAATCATATTTTATATTATATATGTAGGTTTTCAACTAGATTTACCCTATTAATCTTATTTTTCTCTATGCATAGGATTTTTAGTTTAAAATAATTGTATCAAACTGGCTAACCTAGTCATTTTTAATTCCTTTTATGCCTAACTAGATTGCCTTGCTCAATGTTTTTCATTTTTGTATTTCAATTTCAACTAACAAAATTTATATGATTGATCTAATTTCATTTCCCTATTTTTATCATATAATTTTTATTCATACTAGATTAAAATGATTGATTTTGTCTAATAACTATGTTTTTTACCTTTACAGGATTAAAAAAACTCACCTAGGTGACCCAATCAAACAACAATTCATCATTCTTATAAAAAAACTAAATCAAAATGGTCAATCTTTTTCTATCTTCAAGGTTCATTATTAACAACTTAGTTGTTTCATTTTGTCACTTTTAAGCAAATTGTATTTCCTTCTTTTAAGTTAAAATTCAAATTATGTACTTTTTCTCAAATTTATGATTATACCCACACAATCAAATAGATCAACCTACTCAATCTATTTTTGTGTCTATCTTATACCATCAAATTAAATCAACCTAGTTGATGTTGTAATTTTTGGCTTATTTTTTAATGCCTAAGTCAACCAAGTCGATTCTGTTCTGTATTATTTTCCCAAATATATTGAACTATAGCTCCCTTCTTAGTATCCATAAATATTGTAAATATATCTCTAAATATTAAATATGATGGAAGTAAATAGCATGCCTCATTTATTAAAGCATTTGGTAATCTATATAATGAATGGGTCCAAACCAATACTTTTCCTGCCACTAAACTTTTAGTCAAAACATTCATAGGAGATGTTTTAGAATTGTATAATCAACTCCCTAAAAATTATATCTCATAATTAGAATATTTATTTAATGTTTTAGTTAAATAATTTCAACAAAATGACCTCCCAAAAAATTATCTTAGTCATTTTATTAATGTTAGGTAATTACCCTCACAATTAGCTCATACTTTCATAAAATGGTGGAATTAATTAGTTCACAAATCACATCACAACATGAATGATGATAACCTTTTTAAATTATTTATCACTACTTTAACACCTTCTCTTTAATACACAGTTTGAACTTTTTCCCAAGAAACTTTAAATGAGTCCTTTGATCAAGATAAAAGATAAGACTTCCTTATGAAATAATTTGAGCAAGCACTTAGTTCAATCAAGGAATCTTTCCAAACTTCAACTGATGAAATTACAAGTGATAATCCACAATATTAATTAATAAAAATATTATTTAAAATATATAACCAAATAACTTTCACCGACCATTAATGGTAACACAAATGAAGTAGATACTATATCCATCTGAACCTTTCATCTATAATAATAATTCCCCCCATCATGGTATGATCCTAATAAATTCTATTGGTTTCATGATGATATTGGTCATTCTCATGAAACACATTGTGGGATCATCAAATTTGTAATTTTTTTTTTATGTTAGAAGACATATTTGACCATTCTGATATGATCAAAATGTGTCATCATGATTATCTAAAAGTTTCTCAAAAGAAATAAGTTGCTAAACCCATACCCTAAAAACCTTAAAAATCCTATTTTATTCCTAATACAAAACATTAAAATGGTAAAATTTGTGCAATTTATGCCAATTATAATCAATATAATAATAACTCTCAGTATAAGAATGCAGTTAAATTCAAATATAGATGCAAACCTACTCACAAGGATATTGTCACTAAACCTAAGAAATTGTCTACTAATGAATAATTACTTAAATATACTACAACTACATTACCAACATCTTCCAAACCAAATGATTAACCACTTCCACAACTATAACCTCAGCCTAGTTCTCCAATCCCTATGAAAAATGTCATCCTCATGAACCTTGTGTCATTTCTTCATCCTCTAAATCACATTGAAATTTATTATAAGAACTTAACTCAATGACTTGTAAAATTCCCCTTATGGAATTAGTCTAAAATAATCCCTATCATTGTAAATTCCTTATGAAACAATTAAAAAAATATAGAATAACCATAATCTCATGATGTAAAACTAACTTTTGATATTCTTCCACTTGAATAAGTTCATATGATCAAAATAGTCTCCTCATCCAACAAGCATTCCATAGGATTTATTGAATAGGATATGATTAATGATTAAATTATCTTTCAAGTAGATGATCCACCTCTCTTTATAAAAATTAGAATCAATAATACCCTCATTTGAAAAGTCTTAGTAGATGAAGGATCAAGAATTAATGTCACCTTGATTTGGTTAATTTAAAAAATTAGATACACTAAATAAAATATCAAAAAAACATGACTCACATGTAGAGGCTTTGATAAAACCAATAAAAAAATCACTTGTTTTCATTTAGATCCCTCTTATCATAAAACCCAAGATAACTCATACTAAACTTATGGTTCTTGATCTTCCATTATCTTACAACATGTTCCTTGGTTACCTATGGACACATTATATGTGTGTCACTAATTCTTTAGGTAGTCAATTCATAAAATGTATACTTAATTGAAAACACTACCAACATAAAACTGATCCAAATACATGGAGTATTCAATTTCCAAATCCTAAATATCAATATCACATTCCTATTTCTTTTCACATAATTATTCTACCTCTCCATAAATTCAATAACATGCACTCTGATTTACATGTTACTCTTGCAGATTTAGATGATGATGAACTAGATTAATTACAAAATATTTATGACACCACTCAATTACCTCATTATAGAGTAGAATGTCTCCCTCCTTATTTATTCCCATGTGATCATATCATTTCCTTACTTGATTATATTGATACTCACCCCCCATAAAATGCATATAAATCCTCTTACACAAAGGATGATTATACTTGTAAAGAATATAGGGTAGCTAGATTATTTCAAAATTATTTAACTATGTCTCCTCATAAATTCAGTATCATAGTTATGTCTATTACTAACTCTCCTATAGAAACTAATTCATACACTATCTCTCACACCTATGTTTAAAATTATATCTTGGCCCAAGCTCAATCATGAGATTTAAATGCACAAAACTATCAAAAGACATTAGAAAAGACACATACCTTTAACCATGATATTCATGTCATTCATATCTCATTTAATACTGGATCAAAACCTAAAGGTTATATACCCCCCACTAATCCACCATTATTAAACATCCCATGGGTAATCAAATAAATTGTTGCCATTACATCTTCTAAATATCTTATGTAACTTAGTTCAATACAACCCACTTTAATGATCATAACTATCATTTCTCCTCATTATGACTATATTGATCAACCTAATAATATTTAATCACTACCATCTAAACCTACTCAACATAACTCAATTAAAATAATTCTTCATAAATTATCTCCCAAAAACACATATATTAAACAAATGAACATAATTATTGTAGACCTTGTTGATTTAGATTAACCTGATCTCATCAACGCAGAATAGTTATCCTCTACTTTAATTAAAATTATGTTAGATTCTAAATCTACTATCATCAAACAAATAAATTCTAAATACAATAGTAAAGGTAATCAAATCATTGACCTTTAATTGGATGTCAAATATTATGGACCTTTACCTATGCTTCCCAATGATGAATCTATACTAGAAATCTTCCATGCTATAGAAAGTCAACTTACATTCCAACATCATAACTTGGCCACTTTTATCAAAAGGTTCCTTGTTTAAACAATTTCATTGCTAGTGTATAACCAAAAACACATATTTATTCACTCATTCCCACTTTATATCATTTCTAAAAAATAAGTCCTATTTTTATCAAAGAAACTAAAAAAATTGAATATGGCACACCTACATGTTCTCAATATATTACTATCTATAAATAACTCACCCCAAAAAAACATGATAAGTTTAGTCTCTTCTTTGAGAAATATCATGAATATTTCACTTGTGCATATGAAGGCATGCTTGTAATTCATCCTAACATTATTATCCATGATATCATTACTTACCCATATGCCAAACCCATGCAACAAAACAAATAAAAATTACCTCCTGAGATTTATAATTTATGCTATAAATAAATCATTAAGCTTTTGAATGATAAATTAATTAAACTTATAGACTATTTAAAATAGGTTTCAAACATTTTCCTTTTTCATAAAATAGCCACCATGGTTGTTTGTATATGCATCAAATTTCATTATTTACACTTAGCCTATCAAAAAGATAATTTTCCTATACTATCAATAGATGTCATTACTTACACAATTGTGGTTTATGAAATTTTATCACTCATGGATGGTTTTACAAGACATAATAAAATTCACATAGCTCTTGATGATCAACATAAAACAAAATTTACCATAGAATGGGGCATTGATTGCTATGTTAAAATTGATTATGGTCTTTAAAATGTTGTAACTACCTATCAATGCACCATAACCCACATTTTTCATGATCTCATTTATAAAATCATTGAAATTTTTTTGAATGATCTTATTTCCAAATATAAAAATTTTGACACTCATATTCATTATTTAGCTATCATCTTTGATTAACTCATTAAATATAAAATTATTCTTAACACCTTCAAATTTGTGTTCATTGTTACTTCAAGTAAATTACTAAGTTTTCTAGTCTCCCACTAAGCCATTAATGTTAATCTAATTAAAATAAATGTTATTACCATCATGTCTATCCCTTGTACCATTCTTGATATATGAACATACCTTAAAAAACTTGGGTTAATTCACCATTTTGTTATATAAATGACTTACTATATATACTCCATTAATTTATTAAAAAATAAAATTCTCTCAAATGGAGAGACTCATGTAAAAATCATTTGGTAACATAAAATATTACTTAATTCATCCTCATACTCTTTGACCACCTTTAAATGATCATCCATTAATATTATATACATCCTCTAATACCTTATAAATTGGGGAAATGCTCACTTGACAAGATAAAATTGGTAGATAATATGCCATCTACTATATCAGTCGATCCCTACTCAATTAAAAAAATATTACACAAAAGTATAACTTGATTTTATAGCCATATATCTATATCTAAAAATCTCTATCATTATATAATCTTTCAAACTACTTATGTTATTATTCATTCTTATCCACTCTATCATTTTTTTATCCAAATATTTCTTACCTATAGATATAATCAACAAATGGATGGCCCTATTAATTTAATTTGATCTCTAAGTTATTACATAAAAGTCTATTAAAAGATAGGTCATCATAGATTAACTTGCAACTACCTCCTTTCTAGATACTAATCACCTTCAAGATACTCTTCCTAATGAATAAATTCTTTATCTTAAAGGTCTTAAAAAAGAAATATCACTCGAAGACTATTTCCATAACTTCACTATTGATATGGAAGTAAATAACCATGAACAACCTGACCCTCTTAATTTTGCTGCTAAATATAAAATAGTCATTGAATAATTACCAAAAATTACAATTGGCTTGCATGAATAAATTTGGACACTTTACTTTGATGGTGAAAAATGATTTCAAAGAGTTGGGGTAGGCTGACTTCTTAAAAAAAAATAGATGGTAAAATCATACCTCTATAGTTTTGATTAACTTTTGAAGTCACCAATAATATGGATAAATATGAATGCCTTATATTAGGCATGGAATCCTCAATAGATTTATATATACCATATTTACATGCCTTAGGTGATTCACAACTCATATGTCATCAAGTTAGTGGATATTTTCAATGTAAAAGTGAAAAAAATTATCACATATCATCATATTTCCATTATGACTATCAACTAATTCAATTTATTTACCATTGAACCAATCCCAAAAGATCAAAATTCTATAGATGATTATATCACTTCATCAACATCTCTATTTCATCATCATCGAGTTATTAACCAATTCCTTAACCAAATTAGGAATTCACCTTATTCTATACAAAATAAAAATTATTATTTAATTTGTCACATATAAGTTGTCATTATTAGACAAAACTTATGGTGCAAAAATATCATTCAATTCATCAAGCATCATACATACTCTCCAAAAGCATTTTTTGTGAAACTACATGAATTCATAAACAAGCATGAAAATATGTACTTTTATCATAATTTGTAAGGTACCTTAATCCATTTTATAATTCTAAAAGAAATTATTATTCTCCTTGAACAAGAAAATGGGGTAATTTGTGGTGGTCATTGTAGCATCGATGCCACAACCCACAAATGCCTACACTTGGGTTACTTTTGACCTGCTCTTAAAAAATATGCCATTAATTTTTCCAAAAAATATAATACTTTTTAGTTTCACAATGATCTCATTCACTTTCCTTTGGTAAAACTCCAACCTTGGAATCTTCTTGGCCATTTTGTATGTGGGGATTACATCTCATTAGTAAATTCTAGATCACAATATGGTAACATATTTATTATCACTATAATTAAATATTTTACCAAGTGGGTGGAAGTTATGCCACTCATCAATGATATAGACATTACCATTTCTAAATTTATTCTCAATCAAATCATATGTTGCTTGGGAATTCCTCATACCATCATTTTTTATAATTGTGGTAATTTTTAAAAAGATATGAAACAACTATATGAAAAATTCAAAATTATGCATAAATTTTCAACATCTTATCATCGTCAATGTAATGGCCAAGTAAAATACACTAATAAAATTCTTAACAAAATATTTCAAAATAATATTAGATAATTTAATAATGATTGGTACCTAAAACTCTATCCCACACTCTAAGCTTACCACACTAGCATATATACTACTACTGGGGCAACACCATTTTCATTAGTATATGGGTTTGAATCAGTATTACCTCTAAAAGTTGAACTACCATCCTTATGTATTTCACTTCATGGTATCATTCTTGATGAAGAATTACGTGAAGTTTGTCTTCATGATTTAGATTTCATTAATGAGTGACATATGGATCCTTTAAAAAATAATCACCAATAAAAATCTCCCATTATTAAACAAAATAACAAGAAATTCAAAGTATGTACTTTCAATATTAGTGACTTAGTCCTCAAACTAGAGTATACACATGATAAAGAAGGCTAGTATGCCTGAAAATGGTGGGGTGTTTACCTTGTCAAAGACATACTTGATATTCGTATGTCTATATATTACAAAATAATTAAGGACATATTTTCAAACAACCCATGAATGCTCAAATTTTAAAGAAATATTTGCTTATATAACATTCTATATATTTCTCATATATTTCCATATACTATAGATGCTAACAATTTTTGTAGGTTTTATACAAAATAACTAATGTGTAGCATTACATCACTCTCATTAGCTTTATTTCCTCTCATTTTTCATTTGGTCTACCAATATTCATTCACTTAGTTCATGAGTTGTAGCATGAGATTATGGATAGGACTTGACCATCCTCATGGATATCTTTTATTTTTTCTAGTCAAATTTTGAAGTCTCTTTTTAATCATTGGATCATAATTTTACAAACCATTTTAACACCTCTTTACTTTTTATTTTTTAGGTTACAATATAATATCTTGGATAGGACAAGCCCTTCCTAAAAAAATCTGTTATACTATTCTTCATTTTTCCACCTATTTAGTTTATCTTTTATGAGTTGCATTGTAATATCTAAAATAGGACAAGGATTTCCTATCAAAAATTTCATTTCATAAATTTTTTTCTAGGTAAGTGTTTTCCTTTAAAAATAAGGAAATGGTTAAGAATTGTGATTTCATACTCTCATAACCAATCATATTCTTTAGTGGTAAAAATTTTAACAATTTTTTTCACACATCTACCCACCCACACTACTTATAATGATACAACGTCATGATTACCTATCATTTTACCATTTACACATTTAACAATTTTTTCTAGTTGAGGTAACTCAATCATTTCATGTTTATTTTCATCCTCTCCCCTATTTTCATTCCACTTTGGGAAACCTAAAGTCATTTTAAATATAGCTTTTTTTATAAAATATAATCATAAGAGTCTTAGATAGAATTATCTATACATTATTTTCTTTAGTTATCAAGTCTAAGTTCTTTAGTTATTTTCATTTCCCACACCCATGTTTGGTTTTTTGAATCCATATGGATGATGAATAGAAAAATCCATAAAAAATTAAAATCTAAATAATTTAAAATAAAAGTTAATGATAAAAAGGCATATATAAAATCAAAATTATTATCACAGCAAAATACATGATTACCAAGGACATCTCTTATTATAGTTGAATCTCAAAATCCATAGTTGGCCTCATGATAGAGTTGACATCCATTGGGGTACATTACATCAGTATACTTCAATAAGAGGTCTCAAACTTATCAATAATGCTACCCATTTTATCATGCAAGAACCCAATATTTAAATCATGTTGAAAACTATGTAATGTTTTCTAAGGAATGGGGAACAAGTTGTGGGAAGGTGGGTCTATTTTAATTTTCATGCATATATCCTTTATGGGATGATATTTATACTTTACTAGATAACCCAAATTTGTGTGGATAAGGTAATTTATCTAGAGTCCTTAATGAAAAATGTTTTCTTATTTTAGAAATTTAATTTGAGTGTCTTGTTATTGATAAATATTATTTACCTTAGTGCTACCTTCATTTTTGCCACCACCCATTTCATATTCCCCATCGACCAACAAGTGTTTTCCTAGATTTTTTTTCTCAACTTATCTATTCACTATTCTTCATCTCTTTTCAAACATGAACATAATAAGTTTTTTTTAATTAATCTATATTAAGAATAAAAAATACATCTTTGAGTGACTATGCATTGCTTCCTTAATCACTTACTTATTCTTCTTATATTTCTTTCGTTATAATTAAGATTCTAAAATTGATTAATTATAATAACTTCCTTAATCACTTACTTACCATTTGTCCTCATATCTTACCAATTTTCCAAATGATTCATTCAGTTATGTAAAGTTCATTTATTATTTTCTACAATTTTTTGTGTTTATTCTTTAGTCTTGTATCCTTATGGTTTTTCCAAAGTATTTAATGTTCCTTCCAGAATAAAAAATATAAATACAACAAAAACTATTCAATGATAAAGGTAAGTCAATATATGTATATGATACTTTCAATTATTTCAAAAAATTCCTTAATTTATGTATTTTAATACAATTTATTAGTTCAACATTGTGCATTATTATGTTATCTCTTAAATAACCATCCAATGGATTAATACATGACACATGATGATATTTGAATGATACAAATGTATACACATAATATTTTTAACCTTTATCATTTACCGACTCTTTATCTCTTGTAAGAACCTGTCAATTTTCAATCTCTTTAAGAGCGTGACTTAAATGGTACACTAAGAAAGTGGTGGATAGACCTTTGGTGATTTAAAAAATTATTGGTTCCTATAAAATTCCCTAAAACCACCAAAAGTTACTTTTATCTAACACCCTAAGTGACTAAAATCCATTTATGCACTCCTCTAAGAAATTCACCTTTCAAAAGAGCCCTTGACTAAGTAAACACCCATTTTTTTACCATTTTCCTATTATGTCATCTAGGTTGATATTATTAGGGATTAAGTGCACATTGTATAACTATGCTAGCCTAAGTGACCTAGTTATATAACTAATATCTATCTTTCCTGCCTAATAAAATTGAGCCAGTCGATCTTGTCGACAAAATTATCAAAAGGATTTAGGGTCAAACCTTGGCCAAAATAACCCCTTCACTTCAATATAATGAGGAACATTCATTTTCACATTATTAAATCTTTTAATTATATTATTTATAAACTTTAGAATTTATTTCTTAGGGTTTTACCTTAGAAGGAAAGAATCTTATCTTATGGGGAAGTATTGGGTGCAAAGTAAGAGTCTTTTATCATAGAGCTAATTTTAATAGTGTTATCCATATAAATCCACAACAACCTCTCTCAAAGAACCATTTTCTAAGGTAGATATTAAGGCATGATAGGTTCATCCAAAGGTAAGTATTCATAACTTTTAGTCTTTTGTTTGATACACAGATTTTACATAAAATAACATGATCAATGTTTTACTCCTTTCTTAGTTTACCTTTACATTGAATTGAGTAGAGTTTTCTTTGAATGTTTTTTTTTTTTTAATTTGTCTAACTATCCCCCATTATGCCACAAACTTTAGTGAGCAATATATTAGATTTATTTTATGTATTTTAGGCCTACATAAGGTTATTGCATATGTCCTTTTCCTAGAGGCTTTAGAACCTGTTGGGACCAACATACCCCATTTTTTGTGAATTGGGACCCTTGAGAAACCCTTAGAATAACACATGTAAATAACATCATGTCAAGTTATTTTATATAACTTAAAGGTCATCCACTTTGTTAAAAAGTAGGTTTATGTGGTTCTAATTTGATTTAATCTGGACTAAAAGTGCTAGTGAGGTTTATTCGGATTTTATTTGAAGGTTCCATGGAATGTGTTCCTAAAAATTCTATATTCAAAAACCTTAGCAAACCATCAATTCAAATTTTATAAAAGTTAGGAACCAAATTGGTGGGAACCATTTTAAAATTCATTTATGGACTTGAGTATAAAATGCATATTTTAGGCTTAGTCATGTTTTTAATACAACTTAAATAGAAAAATTAATCCCCTTTGTTATTTCCCCCATTTTCTAAAGTTCCTTATAGCATAACTAATTCATCAATACAATCACAACCATAGTCTTAATGCCTTAATCCTATGTCTTTTATGTCTCCATAGTCCTAACTTAACTTCATTAAATCTTGTAGGATCTTATGACTATCACTTTATCATGTCATTTGATCTAATAAAAAAAGGATAACCTAAACTTTGACTTAAATAATGTGCATCTTTGGTGATCTGATGATTCATGCTTACTTGTTAGGACCTAATCAAATAGAGTGAAGCATAATTGAAAATTAAAAAGGATACTGAATGCCTAAAGGATCAACATGTATTTCCTTCACATTTGAAAACTAAAATAAAATGGGTCCCACCTAATAAAGTGACCAACCATAAATAAGCTCTTGGATCATGATTGATGACTGACACTTTGTCATCAATTTTGATCCAACAGAGTGAATTAACGTTGAGACCATGGGAATCCCCACAGAAATGCCAAGTAGTATCCTCGCATTTGGCCTTAAATTTTTTTTTTTTAAAAAAAATTTACATTCACATGACCATCATTCAAACATATGGAAACACCAACTTGACACCCATGTGATTGTCAACTTTAAGCCCATTAAAATGAAAGTTTCACTAGCTTAAAATTGACATCCACATGATCGTTAATTGATGCTTGTGAGGGTGTATTTGACATCCATGAGACCATAAATTTTAATCTAGTGAAATATCTTACCCAATGTTCAAATGCCATTCCAAAATCCTATTTTAACTTGGAAATGGCTCCACAATCTAAAGGAAATTCTCAAAAGATGCTCAAAATGGGAGCCTTCAACCTAAAAAATATGGAAATGGTCTTATAATCTAAATAATTAGTCCAAATTCATAAATAAGGGTCCTCATGGCATTTTGTTTAAAATAATCATGAACCTTAAAACCATGAGCTTATGCTAAGTCTTATTTTAAAATGGGATGCCCTTATCACACAAAGTATAAGCTAACCAAAGGCTTTCATATGTGGTGACCTAGATTATTTAGACCCTTAACCCTTTGTTATAAATTAGGAAACTTAGGCGTAAGTTCCTTATCCTAAGGTTTATTTCATGCTTAATAAACATGAAACAAACTTTAGCCTAAATCAAAACTTTAATAATGTATTGACTTAATGTTTGGGTATTCTTTCAAAAACTAATGATTAACACCCCATCACTAGATTTGATCCAATGGTGCAAATGAATTTTTAAATGCTCATGATCTCTCCACATGGTTTATCTACATTCAATGAGCAATTGACCAAAAGATTTGGAGCACGAAGAAGGTATATGATCATACCAAGTGTCATGACCATAGGGTTTGTAACAAAAAGACCCAATCACATCCAAAGGCCCATATTATAATCAATGAGTCATTTTAATATAGGATTTTGATCCTACAGTGTGAAATGAAGAAGGTATTTTTTAAATACCAATAGCTAGTGTTCAAATGACATTTATGAAAAGTGCCTTGAAAGGTCTAGACCAATACCACATAAATGATACATAAGTAGAAAAGTATAAAATTTGAGATCTTACGGGCTTGAAAATATAAAAGTATAAAGGCAAAGGTCCAAATCAAATCCATGACATGTATAAGCTGAAGCCTAGGTATCTTCTACCATTAAAGCTCCAAAACCCTAAACCTTGCATAAAAGTAACCCAAATAGACTCAATTTATTACAATTTGATCAAAGGATGACTTAATTATGATTTTTACTACAAAAGAGCTTTCATAAAGACACATGTAATCTAGTGTGAATGATTAGTAAATATAGAGACCATGGTAGTTAGCAAGTAGCAATTAAAGGAAGATACTGAGCTCTATTTGACAATAGACAAGGAGGGCTGAATCTTCAAGGATACCAAATTAGACCTCACAAAATTAAACATCTAGGTCATTAGGAATTGGTTTGATCTCTTTTTCATGATAAAATAATTTCCACCCATTTAATAGGAAGAGCAAAGGAATGTCACCATGAGCAGGTAACACTATGACCTAGTTGCTATGGTAAGCCTTCATCATGACACAAAAAAACCACAAATATTACATTGTATTGATGTCCTTATCCCTATATTTGTTAATCATAGAATAGACAATGATTGGATCATTAGGGAAGGGAACTCAAAATGGGTAGCCTACATTTCCCCTATCACTTTTGAGAAGTAATACAAGATCACTCTCCCCCATGTGGACCTTTATATAATTAAATAATGGACAAGTAACCATGACCTAGACTCTATCCTTAGACCTTGGCTCCACTAAGGACCTAATATATTTAGAAGCCTTGATGGAAAAATCCCTACCATCTAATTCAAGGAGAGAATTAGGGTAATAATGACCCTATTAAAATGAGCCTTCGGTTCCCTTCAACTACTTATGTGAATAAGATCTAGGTCCCATATGTGCATTTCATGGTAGAGGAAAAACTTACCCCTCTAATTAAAGACTTAATCAATATTTTTATATCTAGATAATTCAATGCCATCAAAAGAAAGACCTCAAATTGATTTTTTATGATGCCATACCTACTTAATTCCATTCTAGCCTCAACCACCTTCCCTATGATTAGTAATTGGTCCATAGAGGGTAAAACAACCATTTCACATTATTATTCCAAGATACACATATTCGAGTATAGGAATCACATGCATTTTATTTTTGATTGCATTTACCCAGCTATAGTGAAGGCTAGCACAAGTGTTCCCATACCTAGGATCCACCCCCTCATCAATAGGTATGTTGAAATGATTGAGGATGTATGGTATTATCATAATTTTATAGTCATCAAGATAGAAGGAATCATTATACAACCTTACATGCTACTAGTATATGTTCCAAACAAACTTGTAGAGCAAGAGATTGCCTCCTAGCTCATCCATGGTATTGATAGGACTTGTAAGGAGAAAAGGAAGGGCCTACTCCACCCCTTCCCCTTAAATATTTGGAAAAAAATAGTAAAATAATGGAAATAGGTGAAAGTTATTCCAACACACAGAGATTTATTTGGCTTCCAACTAGATGAACTTCAGATGAGGGATCCAAATAATGTAGTAGGTAACCATCAAAGGGATAAGAAGCTCCAAAATCTAGAATATGTACATCAACCTAGTGTCCATGACACCATATATATTATGACTAAAAACTATGAAGATGTATTGGCATGGATCTAAGGCCACAACATTAAGCTTGTATACAAGTTTGCCAAAGATAATAAGACATTTGGGAAAACATGGAAAATGCATCCTTTGCAATATCACTTACTACCGAGGCCATCTAGAAAAATCCATGAGTAGCCTCAAATAGATAAACCACAACCACGACCTCAAAATCAAGTTGAGCAAGTTAAAGGTAAACACGGTAAAGGGAAGGAGAAATTTGGAGAAGTAAAACTAGAAAAGAGACTAGGGGGAAGGGACCTTACCTTTAATAGTTCCCCAAAGTCCACCATCCCCAATTCAATACATAGGCATGATAGCCTTAGAACTAGAAGAGACACTTGAGGGTGCAATTAAGGAAATTTTAGAGGCCTATAACTCTAATAAGGAAGAGGAGACCAAAAGAGACACATGAAAATAGCTTGTCCTAATAACCTCTCATGAGAAAAGGAAGACAAAACTAGCATAAGTTCTTATGGGACCAAAGAAGAGACCAAGATTCACCTTCACTCATCCCACTAGTAAAGTTAATCTATTTAGTGATCAGTTCCCAATTCATGGACCAGTCATTCCTGACTAGTTCATCTTTAGAAAGTTGTAAAAGATCCCTTATCTTTCTCATTCTTGGGCCATGATGAGGATTAATGATGTTGAAATATAAGATGATATGAAGCCTTAGATAAGGGATATAGTGAAGGAGCAAGAAGAAAGGAGAATTGTGGCAATTAAAGGCCTAGAAGGCAAGAAGATAAATGCTCTAGGAGCATCTAGCAACTTAGGTGTGGAGGTCATAAAACATCCCAAATTTAAGAGCCAATCACTTATATCCATTTAAACCTAAAATAGCTAGGTTGGAGAGAATAACAAATATGAAAACTATGGTTGGGATAGAATAATTCACCTTTCAGGAGGCTACCATTTAGGAGGAAGATATGGAAAGTCTGATTGAGGCCCACTTAGACAAGCTAAAGCTGGAGTCCAAGGTGTGAAATAAAGGATCCAAAATTTGGAAAGAGAAAAGGAAAACCTACAAAAATAGGCAATTTTATCAATATTAGATATAATGATTAAGTTGCTTGATAAATCATTTTATGACATGTTTAAAGCACTTAAGTCAATGAAGCTAAGGCAAAGTAGATTGGAAAGGTAATGTGTACTAGCAAAGAGTTTAGTCACCTAGTGGTAGGCCTCAAAGGATAAAATAGCCCAACTCCTCAACATTTAAGCAAAGAAGTAGATCTCAAGTTTTATGACTATCAATTTGGGACATTTGAGCATAATTATGAGAATTGTGATTGAAAAGGTTTAAAGTTTAAGTGAATGGAATAATGGTGTGGAAAGGGTCCTAAAAGAAGACAAGTAACTAGCTACAAGAATTAAACAAATCCTTGGAACCATGCTTACAGACCATTCACAACCCAATACCCTTGAGATTATAAGTGATGATGAATTCAAGCATAGGGATACTTTTTTAGCCCAAGAAATCAAAGGGATAGGCCAAGGCAAATATAGGGCCAACAACAACAAAATCCTAGACATGATACTTAATATAGATGAAATAATAAATGAATCTAAGAGAATCAAGGAGGCCATGGATAATAATGACAAAGAATTTGATGACCTAGCAAATCAAGAAGAAGAGTAGATCAAGAAGTCTACTGTGGATCTGTAACTAGTTAATGAGTAGTATGAGAGAGAAATGAGCATCCTCTAGCAATGATAAATAGAGGCCCCACCATAAAATTAAGAAATATTCTATTTTGTAAAGTTTTGTAACATTTTGAAGTATAATATTCCATTGTAAAGAAATATGCTAGTTTATTAGCATATTTGCTTCTAGGTTAGTATGATTAGGAAAAGCACATGTATTTTAGAGCTTGTAAGGATAGTTATCCTTATCTTTATACACCTGTATTTTGTAATAAATTGGCATAATACCTAATATTCCTATAAGGTCACATATTACCATTTATAAAAGGGAGATATTTTTTGGATAAACGTTAGGAAATTAATAAGATCAAGGAATTCTTCAAGGATTATCTATTTTGACGAGTTAATTGGTAATGTAGCTTTTTCTCTTAATTGCTAGTAGATGTCTTAAATTTTAATAGTGTCTTTGAATTTTGAGTAGGATTATCTAATCATAGGGTTTCTAATTTGTTATTATGTTATATTAGTTAAAGGATCTTAGGTTCCACTTCATTTCATTTTTCCATGTAATTAGATGTGCAATTACTATTTGATTATAGTGGCAAATCCTTAAATTAGACTTGGTTCTTACTTTTGATTCTTCACATTATCCTTTAAAGTTTGCCTGATATATAATGAGATTTTAGATTAGGTTATGTTGCATTATATATTGGTAAAATGCATATTTAGTGGCAATTGATACTTTGTCATAATGTTTGAGACTAAAATTGGTGATCACTCATTTCTTTTATACTCTACCCTTCTCTTTACTCTTTTTTTTACATCAAGATTGCTTTAGTTTTAGATACATTATAAATATCCGCTTAGATTATTCTATAGATTAAAGAAAGAACATAACTCACTAAGCATTAACAAAGATTCATGGAGAATAGACCAAGGTGGCTCCCAACCATCAAGTTATAAATATTTTGGAATCGTTATCTTACTCTACTAATATTTCACCATAGGTAACTAGATTGCCAAAACCTACAACTCATGCTCTAATTTTTCTAAATTCTAAAATGAGAAGTGTTCTATAAACACTAAGAACACTTGTGGTAAATTTAAAAGCATCAACAAGATGGCTCTCTTTGGTGCTAGAATGGGGGCTTAAATTCTTTGAATATTTAGTAATTTTAGTCTATTTTGTCTAAATATTAGTGTATCTTTATTTTTTTTGAGAGATTTCTTTACCAAAAAGTGTAAAGATCATTGATATTTGCTATTTTCAATGTATCTTTTTACTTCCTTCAAAGTTCTTTAGGAATTGATGCTTGCTTTTGGTAAATTTAGTTAAAACTTTGAAAATCCATAGTATTTGAGGTTAGGATGGCTTGTTTTGATCAAAGGTGGGTATATATTTCATAGATATAAGTTTATTTAGGTTTATACTTGCAAAGATAGACCATATTTACATAGTTGAATGCATATTTGAGATAATTTAATCAAATATCAAAGTCCTTTGTAGTTTTTCATACCACCTTTGTAAAATAAGCTCAATGTGTAGGTCTAACTCTTGTTATTTATAAAATTTAACCTGACACTTTGTATTTCAAGTAGGACCTTTGAATTTAAAGCTAGAATTTCCCAAGATCAGAACTACATCACACTCATTAACCAAAGATCCTTCACTTGAGCTTGAGGTACATAGAAGAGCCAGACATGATAAAGTTAGATGCAGGAGATCCAAGTCCCTTCCAACTTCATCCCTTCAAGGTACCTGTGCCTTTGAATTTCATCCAAGTATGGCATGTTTAGTGGATTATTCAATTAATGTGCCAGGGGCAGTTTATGATCTCCCAAGAAACCCTAAGAAATATATGCCTACATTTAGTCCAACCAAAATAGTAACTACCGGAGAAGCATATAAAGTCTTTTAAAGCTACCTTAAGGTTACTTAATATTGCACATGGGTATGTAGCATGTAGTTTATTTCCTTTTAATTTTGAAGATGTAGATTATGAGTGGTTCTTAAACTTTTTTGATAATTATATTAGAAGTTAGAATGATTTTAATAATGTGTTTATTGATTAGTTTTGTAATATTGTTAGTCCATGTGTTATTTACCATCAATTCATAACTATTAGAAAGGATACCAGTGAACCTATAAATTCATTTAATGTTAGATTTTAAAAGATGTATAGCATAACTATAGATCCTTATAATCTTGATGATGTTCTATCTTTGGAGATCTACAAATATGTAGTGGATATTATGACCTATGTATTCTTGAAGAGATCCATTCCATCTATATGTTCATTCACATAGACATACTCTGAATTGGTAACCATTAATGATCAAATGCATCCCTAAGGGAAAATGGCTTACTCAGTCCCAAATGTGAACCCACATATGTTTGTGAAAATTTTCCCCAATAATAACCAAAATCTCCCAACCTTAAACTAACTTCCAAACTTAATTCAATTTCCCTTAAGTCATGTAGCCCCTAATCAAAATCTAGGATTATTGATTCATTCTATTAATGGTTTAATGTCAGTTATTAATGAGATTTGGTACCAAATATAGGTGCTAACAATAAATAGGTGCATAATTATAAAACTCCTAAAAATTAGAATGAGTTTATCTTTAAAATGGTTTAAAAATTAAGCACTGATTTCTTTTAATTGCAAAAATAAGTAGGCAATACTGGAGAACATCATGGTAGCAATTTCTCATTTCAAAGGTTTAATAGGCCAAATAATAGATTTTAAAATGATAGTTTTCACAATAAAAAGGCTAATGAACCATCTTCCAATAATAATAATATGGGCATTAATCTTACTGATCTTGTAATTCCTGACTATTGTAGGGTACATTTCATAGCCAAACATTGTAAAATTGATTGTATAGAATTTTACAAAGACTTCGAGGCTTTCCAAGAGGATTTGGATATATTTGAAGTGGTATCTAACAAATAAAGTGGTTTATATTCCTCTGGATATAGGCCATCTGAGTAGGCCTTCATGGTGGACACCTTTAATTTTCCCTTTCAAGAGGAAAATGAACCTAATGAGATCCCTAAAGAGATCCAAGCCTTTCAATAGTTCTTAAAGAATACCTACCCCTTGAGGAATAGAGATTAGAGGTAGCTTTTGAATACGTCAATGCTTCCAAATAATTTTAGAACTCCTCTTGACACATCTTTAAGTAATAATCCAAAGACACCAAAATGGAGTACTTCTAAAAGCAATGTTAAAATCCCTAGTTCTCCTAGTAAAATTGGGTATAATATAGTTGATGACATGAAAAATATAAAGGTTAATATCAATTTAAATGAAATTACATATATTACAGAGCAAAGGGACCTTATATTAGAATCATTGAAGTCCAAAAATCCACCACAGACTGATCATGTCAATGTGACTATGCACAAGTGCAAGGTTGAATCTCCTCCTTTCTTGCTCATTGTTAGGATGTTTGATAATAACTTACATAATTTATTATTAGATTTAAGAGCATATACTTATATCATTCTTGTAAGTATATGCAAATAACTAGGCCTAACTCCCATTAAGTTTGATAGAGTGGTAACTCAATTAGATAAATCTAGAGTCAAAATTGTAGGAGAATTATTAAATGTTTATATCTAAGTGGATTCTAGGCCTAGATTGTAATAATTCATTAATATTTAGGTGGTTGACATACTTGATGTTTATAGAATATTATTGAGTAGGAAATGGACCAAAGCTTTGAATGGGAAATGGACTAAGGATTTGAATGGTTAAATGTCCATAGACTTCTCACATTTGTGGCTACCTTGGAAGGAGGTCCCCAATCAAATTAGGGTTGAGAGAGAACCAATAATGAAACATATGATAACTAAGTAAAATTCTATAAATGAGAGGGTCAACATATTTGACTTAGACTTAGGGGTCTTCACCCTAGATACTGATAAGGTTTGTAATCCCAAGAATGCCCATGTTGTCCCTAGATTATGGAAATTGCATTTTGATGGTGCTAAGTGTAGTGCTAGATCAGGGGTTGGTGTTGTTTTGACTAATCCTACTAATAAAAAGTATCATGCTTCCTATAAGATCTAATTCCCTTGTACTAAAAATCTTATTGAGTATGAATCCCTTGTCCTAGGTTTATAGTTTTCCATAAAAATAAGGTCAAAGAGCTACTAGTTTATGGGGACTCAAAACTAGTTGTCAACCAAGTAATAAGAAAATACCAATGTAAAATCTCATACTTGAAAAGATATAAGTTTAAGGTATGGGACTTGACTAAATCCTTTGATGCATTTAGCATCACTTCCATCCCAAGGGAAGAAAACTAAGCTATTGATGAGTTATCATCTACTATATCCAACCTCATGCCCAACCAAGATTCTCCTAATTTCAAAATTGAGCTAATCCCTTGTCTTTTCAGTACCTAATAATATTAACCATTTTCAAGTTTTCAATAATTATCAATAGATATTGGATTTCATAACCAATTTTGGATCATTTTATGCTCACATTGTTGATGAGGCTAATGAAAATACATCTAAGGAGGACAAATTTTATGGCAAGGTCAATCAGTTGAATGACAATAAAATTCCCAAAGGGATGATTTCTCTAGAAAGAGTTTTTTATCAAGACAAACTAGGTGAGGTTCCCAAGGTAAGTGGGAAAGATTATAATTATTTTGATATTGGCCTCCATGATCAACCTCAATTGGTAAATGTTGGAAAATCCTATACAAACATTGAGAATAAGAAGCTAAATAAATCATTTCCCAATATAGGGATGTGATATCATGGTCTTATGACGACTTGAAAATATTTGATCCAAAGGTCATCACACATACTATAACCCTTAAGGAGAGTTTTAAACCATTCAAGAAAAAATAAAGACATGTGAACCTTGTCTTATAATTTATGATCTTTAAAGAGGTTAAGAGACTCCTAGATACTAGGATAGTCTTCCCCATTAGGCACTCTACCTAGGTAGCTAATTTGGTGTTAGTTAAGAAGAAGAATGGTGAGATTAGACTTTTTATTGAATTCAAAATTTTGAACAAAGCATCAAAGGAGGATAAATACCCACTTCCTTCCCTAGACCAAGTAATTCAAGTTGTTTTAGGATTAGATATGATGTATTTTTATGTTATAACCAAATACCGGTTGATAAAGAGGACAAGATGAAGACAACTTTCACCACAAAGTATGGAACCTTTGCTTACAAGAGAATACCTTTTAGACTAATAAATGAAAGACCCACCTTTCAAAGAGCTATGGACCATGCCTTCCAAGGCCTAATAGGTAAATACATCATTATTTTATATGGATGATCTATTAGTTTTTTCTAAAAATAGGGAAGATCACTTCATGCATTTACATGTTTTTGAAAGATGTAGAAGGTATGGCATCTCCTTAAACCCCAAGAAAAGTATATTTTGTGTGATTGAAGGAAAATTACTAGGTCATGTTATAACCAAAGATGGGATATCTATAGATCTTGAAAGAGTGGAGGAAATATCTAGAATAGAACCTCCAAATAGTAAAAAAGAACTAAATTCATTCCCTGGTAAAATAAATTTTGTAAGAAAGTTTATTTATGATTTTGTATAAATTGTTAAACCACTTAATGACATGTTGAAGAAAGATACAAAATTCAAGTGGAATGAATATTCTAGAAAGGAATTTATAATATAAATAAGTCCAATAATCAAGCTCCAGTCCTAAGTCCTAATTTCTTAAGGGACTTCTACCTATATTCCTTTGCATCTAACCACACTAAGGTTGTAATGTTAACTTAGAAAATTTAAGGGTGTGACCACCCAATTCCTTTCATGAGCACTAATTTCAATAATGTGGAGTTAAATTATTCATTGATTGATAAAAATTCATATTCATTAGTTAAGGCAATTAAGAAATTTAGGCATTACATCCTTAGAAATAAGGTACATGCTATCTTACTTGACCCTGCCACCAAACTTATGTTAAGTTAGAATGAGCTTGGAAAACAAAGAGATAAGTGGATGTTAGTTTTTATGAATATGACTTAGAGATGAAAATAAAAAAAATTGGTAAGGTCCCAAGGTTTGATCCAGATGATTTATAATACTAACACTAGGCTAAGTATTATGTGATTAGATCAACAAAACTTTCAAGCTAGTGAGTGGTATGATTCAATCATACATTTGATAATCAGTGGTACTTATCTTATAGGATTATCCAGGGACTAAAAGTGGACCCTAACATTGAAGGAAACCCAATAATTTATCAATAATGGGGTCTTGTATATAATGAATTTAAAAGGTATTTATTTTAGATGTGTCTCATAGGAAGAAGCCACCCAACTCATGAGCACCTTTAATGAAAAACTAGGTGGTGGACATCCATCTATGAGAATCAATACCCATAAAATTATTATAACTCACTATTATTGGCCAACTATTTTTAAAGATACCCACAAACATGTGAAGGAATGTCACTCATGTTAGATATTTAGCATTAATGAGCCACAGGAAGCAATTCCTCTGCATCCAGTCATGATTGACAAACCTTTTACTTAATGAGGGTTGGAATTTGTTGGCATAGTCAACCCTAACCCATATTATAGTCACAAGTATGTCCTCACTACCATATAATATTATATAAGGTAGACTGAAGTTGCAGCCACCAAACAATGTGAGACTGAAGAAGTGATCAACTTTTTAGAGGAAAGCATTTGTACTAAGTTTGGGACTCTAGTCTCTTTAGTATGTGACAATGGATCTACCTTAATATCTATATATATGACTAAATGGGATTATGGTAATGTCATCACTCTTAATTTTTCATCTAACCATTATCCCTAAGGGAATGGAGTATTCGATTCAATAAATGAGAACCTAATGAAGGCAATCAAGAAGTTTGTTGAAGATAAACTTAGGACTTGGCACAAGCTCCTTAAATTTTCACTTTGGGATAATAGTATAAGAATCAAGAAAGTCTTAAGAGCCTCACCATTTATTTTGGTGTATGGATAGGAACCCATCTTTCTTATCACTCTCAAGTTTCCCACATATAGATTTATACAAGAATACATAGAGGAGAGCCAAGAGTTAGTCAACTCTATATTTCTAGATATAATTTAGATGGAGGATGAAAGAGAGAAGGCCTTTGTTGATTTAAGTAGGCATCAAACCATATTCAAGAGATGGTTTGATAAAATGTCCAAAATCAAGGTGTTTAAACAAGGAGATTTGGCTCTTTTTGGGACAAAGCATCTGAGCCCAAGGGAAAACATGGTGAATTCACACCCTTATGAATTGGCCCATACTAGATTGTAGAGACATTAGGGAATAACACCTTCAATATCAAAAACTTACAAGGAGTAGAGTTTACATTGCCCACCAATGGGTAATACCTCAAACACTACTTCTTTATTACTCCTCTTGGGGTCTTCATGGAGTAAAATATAAGATGATTAGATTAGTGTAGGTAGGCGAGTTAGTTTATTTCCATGTTATTTCCTTCTCATCTTTTTTTTGTGCATTAGTATGTACATATTTATTTATTTTACTTATCTATCTTTCTTTATTTATTTCTATTATGTGCTTCTTTCATATTGCTTTGTTCGTTGATTCCAATAATTCCTTAGGGACAATATTGAGCTCGTAAGTTATGAAGTTTGGTTGAATATAAGCCTTCAATTCAAAAATTTACGTATGAACCCCATACATAGGATGACCATGGTTCTGAAACATAAAGTATAATGTTATAGCATGGACAAAATAGTAAAGACCAATGAAAAGTCCAATCATTTCATGAAACCCTAACCATTTCCTTGAACTCAAACTGGTTTTAAGAAGACTTGGACTTATGGGGTGAAAATACAAATTATTAGGGTATACCCCAAACTAGCACTTAATCAACATCCTTAGCTAGGATAAGAGTTTCAACCATAAGTGATTTTATAAAAGATCAAATACTTGAACAAATCCTAAAACCTAGCTATCTTAGTTCCCAACCTAGTTGAAAGCATAAAGATCTTTAAAAAATACAAAATAAGGATACAATGCAAAATCAAAAGCTTTCAGGCATAGGTGATTTTAGTAATCTCCATCGAGGCTATGGACACTTGGTTGGTAGTGGAACAAGGTCCTGAGTGGAGCCAAAGTCATCTCTATCAAGGCTATGGATGTCTGACTTATAGCAGAGTAATTCCGAAGCCTTCCTAAAGTCAAAAACATGGCTCTTAATCAACATCTCAGCATACTATAGGTTAGTATAAGTGATTGAGGACATGAAACCTAGAAATTTATTCTTGAACCCTATGGAAAATAGTAAGTGGAATCAAATCACACACACAGTCTGGATATGTCTTAGTATTTGACCTTAAAAACACAAGTGCAAGGTTTGTTTCAACTATAACCTGGTCTAGATGATGATATTGATCAAATGAAGTGGATGACCTAATTATGAGTCTAATCAGATTCCCTAGGTTATAACATATTTCTATGTTTCCCCCATGAGTTTCCATTTTTTGGGACTAACATACCCCATTTTATTGAATTGGGACCCTTAAAAAACCCTCAAAATAAAACATGCAAATTTCAGCATGTCAAGGTATTTTATAGAATTTGAAGGTCATCCACTTTGTTAAAAGGTAGGTTTATATGGTTTTTGATTTACTTTAATCTAAATTAACAATACTAATGAGGTTCATTTGGATTTTAGTTACAGGCTCCATGGCATGTGTTCCTAAAAATTCTGTATTTGAAAACCCTAAAAAACACTTGATTCAAATATGAAAAAAGGTGGGAACCAAATTGGTGGGAACCATTTTAAAATTCATTTATGGACTTGAGTATAAAACACATATTCTAGGCTTAGTCTTTTTTTTTAACACAACTTAAATATAAAACTTAATCCCCTTTGTTATTTCCCCATTTTCCAAAGTTCCTTATAGCCTAACTAATGTTATTATGCAAGGTCCTTTTTTATACTTCCCAACTTAGCCTAAGGTTTTAATACTAAGGCCCCAATGTATTCATTAATATGATCAAGACCATAGACTTAACACCTTAAGCCTAAGTATTTTATGTCTCTACATTCCTAACTTAACTTCCTTGCATCTTGTAGGATCTTATGGCTATCACTCTATTGTGGCATTTGATCTAATAGAGTGAGCATAACCTAAAATTCAACTTAAATAACAAGCATCTTTGGTGATCTGATGATCCATGCTTACTCACTAAGACTTGATCGAATGAAGTAAAGCATAATTCAAAATATAAAATGATACAGAAGGCCTAAAAGATTGACATGCATCACCTTCACATTCAAAAACTAAAATAAAATGGGTCCCACCTAACAAAATGACCAGCCACAAGCAAGCTCTCAAATCATAATCGATGGTTGACACTTTATCACTATTTTTGATCCAATGGAGTGAATTAATAATGAGACCCTAGGAAGCCCCTCATAAATTCCAAGTGAAATCCTTGCATTTGGCCCTAAATATTTTAATGAACTTAAAATTGATGTTCATGTGACTATCATTAAAACATTTGAAAAGACCAACTTAATGCCTACATGACCATCAACTTTAATCCCATTAAAATGAAATTTTCACTAGCTTAAACTTGATGTCCACATGACCATCAATTGACACCCACAAGGTTGTATCTTATGTCTATGAGACCATCAATTTTAATCTGGTGAAATATCTTACTCAGTGTTTAAGTAGCATTTTAAAATCCTATTTTAACTCAGAAATAGATCCACAATCTAAAGGAAATGCTCAAAAGATACTCAAAATGGGAGCCTTCAACTTTTAGAATATGTAAATGGTCTTATAATCTAAATACTTAGTCTACATTCATATAGAAGGGTCCTTATGGAATTTTGTTTAAAAGAATCATGAACGTTAAAACTATGTGCTTATGATAAGTCTTAATTTAAAAGGGGAAGCCCTTGTCACATGGAGTATAAACTAATCAATGGCTTTCATATGTGGTGGCCTATATTATTAAGACCCTCACCCCTTTGTTATAAATTAGGAAACTTTGGTCTATGTTTCTTAGCCTAAGGTTTATTTCATGCTTAATAAACATGAAACAAACCTTAGCCTAAGGAAATTAAGCCTAAATCATGACTTTAATAATGTACTGACTTAACATTCAAGATTTTTTTTATAGATCAATGATCTGCACCCCATCACAAGATTTGATCCAACAATGTGAAGGTGCCAATGACTTTTTAAAGGCTTGTGAGCTCGCCACATGGCTGATCCACATTTGATGAGTGACTGACCAAAATATTTGGAGCATGGAGAAGGTGCATGATCATTTCAAGTGTCATGACCATAGGGTTTTCAATAGAAAGACCTAATCACATCTAAGATCCCTGATTATAATCAATGGCTCATGATAATCTAAGACTTTGATCCTATGGTGTGAAATGAAGAATGTATTTTTTTAATACCAATGACTAGTGTTCAAATGGGATTTATGAAAAATATTGAGAAAGGTCTAGACCAGTGCCACATTAATGCCACATAAGAAAAAAATGATAAAATTTGAGATATTATGGGCTTGAAAACACAAAGGTATAAAGACAAAGGTCCAAATCAAATCCAAGACATGTATAAGTCAAAACATGGGTATCTTTCACCATTAAAGCTCCAAAACCCTAAACCTTGCATAAAAGTGGCCCAAATGGACTCAATTTATTACAATTCAATCAAAGGATAACTTAATTATGTCTTTTAGGTACAAGAGAGCTTTCATAAAAACCACCTATAATCTAGTGTGACTTATTAGCAAATATAGAGACCATGGTAGCTAGCAAGCAATAATTGAAGGAAGATACCAAGCTCTATTTGACAATAGACAAGGAGGGTCAGATCTTCAAAGATACCAAATTGGACCTCACAACATTGAACATCTAGGTAATTAGGAATTGGTCTGATCTCTTCCTCATGATAGAAGAATTACCACCCATTTCATAAGAGGAACAAAGTAATGTCACCATGAGTAAGTGACACTATGACCTAATTGTTATCCAAATGATAGGCCTTCATCATGTCATGGAAAAACCAAAGGTATTACATTGTATTGATGTTCTTGGCCCCATATTTATTAATTGTAGAATAGATAATGACTAGATCATTAGGGAAGGGAACTCAAAAGGGGTAGCCTACATTTCCTTTGTTAATTTTGAAAAGCAATACAAGCTCCCTCTCCCCTATTTGGACCTTTCCAAAATTAAAGAGTGGACAAGTAACCATGACCTAGACTCTATCCTCAAACCTTGGCTCCACCAAGGACCTCATATCTTTATAAGCCTTGATGGAAAAATCCCTATCATCCAATTTAGAGAGGGTATTAGGGTAATAATGACCTTGTTGAATTGAGCCTTTGGTGCCCCTTTTTATACTTATGTGAATAATATGTGGGTCCCATATGTGCAGTTCATGGTAGAGGAAAAACCTACCCCAATTGGAGAATTAATCAGTGTTTTCCTAGCCAGACAATTCATTTCCATAAAAAAAAGACCTCAAATTGATTCTTTATGATATCATACCTACTTGATGCCCTTCTAGCCTCAACCACCTTCCCTAATATTAGGAATTGGTCCATAGATGGAAAGACAACCATTTCACATTACTATTCCAATTTATACATCTTTAAGTATAGGAATCACATGTAGTTTATTTGTGACTATGTTTACCTAGATATAGTGAAGGCCATCATAGGTGTTCCCATGCCTAGGCATTACCCCCTCATCAAGAGGTATGTTGAAATGATTGGGGACATATGGTATTATTCTGATTATATAGTCATCAACATAGAATGAATCATGGCACAACCTTACAAGTTGCTGGTAAATGTTCCAAACAAACTTGTAGAGTAGGAGATTGCCTCCCAGCTCATCCATGGTATTGATAGGACTTGTAAGGATAAAACAAAGGGTCTAATCCACCCATTCCCCTTAAATATTGGGAAAACCATAATAAAATACTTAAAATAGGTGGAATTTATGTCTACAAATAGAGATTCATTTAGCTTCCAACTGGATGAACTCCAGATGTGGGATGTAAAGAATGTAGTAAGTAACCATCTAAGGGACAAGAAGCTCCCAAATTTATAATATGTACATTAACTCAATTTTCATGACACCATATTTATTAAGGGTAAAACCTATGAATAGGTATTGGCTAATATCTAAGGCCACAACATTAATATTTAACATAGGTTTGTCAAGGATAACAAGCCGTATGGGGAAACATGGTAAATGCATCCTTTATAATATCACTTACTACCCAAGCCATCTAGAACAGCCCATGAGTAGCCTTAGGCATAGAAACCACAACCATAGCCTCAACAAGTTTA
Organism: Torreya grandis; assembly: GCA_037957365.1. Taxonomy (NCBI): domain Eukaryota; kingdom Viridiplantae; phylum Streptophyta; class Pinopsida; order Cupressales; family Taxaceae; genus Torreya; species Torreya grandis. Next base: position 2,212,310 of record JARHVA010002693.1, read on the forward strand.
GAAATTTTAAGGTGAACAAGGCAAAGGGAAGGATAAATTTGGAGAAGTAAAACTAGAAGAGATAACTAGGGAAAGGCCCCTACCTTCAATAATGCTCCAAAGGACACCATCCTTAATTCAATACATAGGCATGATAAGCCTAAAACTAGAAGAGACACTTGAGGGTAACCTTAAGGAAATTATAGATGATTATGACTCTAATAAGGAAGAGGATCCTAAAGGAGACACAAAAAATGAGATTGTCCCAATACCTTCTCATGAGAAAAGGAAGACAGAACTAGAGTTGGTCCCTATGGGACCAAAGAAGAGACTAGGATTCAACTTCACTAATCTCACTAGTGAAGTTAATCTATTCAGTGATGAGTTCTAAATTCATGAACTAGTCATTCTTTATTAGTTCATTTATGGAAATTTTTAAAAGATCCCCTCTCTTTCTCATTCTTGGGCCATGATGAGGGTTACTTATGTTGAAATACAAGATGATATGAAGCCTTGGATAAGGACTATAGGGAAGGAGTAGGAATAAGGGATAATTATGGACATTGAAGTCCCACAAGATAAGAATATATATGCTTCAAGAGCATCTAGTAGCTTAGGTGTGGAGGTCCCAAAACCTCCCAAATTCAATGAGATAATCAATTATATCCATTTTAAAACTAAAATAGCTAGGTTAGAGAGAATAACAACTAGGATAGTTGTGGTTTGGATAGAAGATTTCACCATTTATAAAGTGGAACCATTTGTAGGACTAACACCTATGGGTTGGAAACAACTAGGTGAGTCTACAATTCATGATAAAAATGTGGAAAGTTTGATTGAGGCCAACTCAACACAAACTAAATCTAGAGTCTAAGGTATGAAACAAAGGATCTAAAATTTGGAAAGAGAGAAGGAAAAGTTAACAAAATAGGCAATTTTATTAGTACCAGATACAATGATTAAGCTTCTTGACAAGTCATTTTATGAAATGTTTAAGGCACTTAAGTCAATGAAGCTAAGGTAAAGTGTATTTTAAGGGTAATGTGTACTATCCAAATGTTTAGTTACCTAAGGGTAGGCCTTAGAGGATAAAATAGCCCAACTCAGCATTCAAGCAAAGAAGTAGATCCTAGGTTTTATGACCATCAGCTAGGGACATTTGAGCACAATTCTAGGAATTATGATTGAAAAGGTTCAAAGTTTAAGTGCATGGCATAATGGTGTGGAAAGGGTCCTAAAAGAAGATAAGGAACTAATTGAAAGAATTAAACAACACCTTGGGACCATGATTATAGACCCTGCATAACCCACTACCCTCAAGATTATAAGCGATGAGGAATTTAAGTATGAGGCTACTTGGGCAACACAAGAAATTAAAGGAAAATGCCAAGGCAAATCTAGCACTTACAAAAAAAAATATTGGACATGATACTCAATGTAGGGGAAGTAATAAATGAATCCTAGAGAACCAAAGAGGCCATGGATAGGAATGAAAAATAATTTGATGACCTGGTGGATCAAGAAGAACAATAGATCATGAATCATGTTGTGGATCTAGAACTAGGTGATGAGCAGTATGAGAGAGCAATGAGCATCTTCTAGTAGTGATAGCTAGAGGTCCCACCATCAAATTAAGAAATATTGTATTTTGTAAAGTTTTGTAACATTTTGAAGTAGAATATTCCATTGTAAAGGAATATGCTAGATTGTTAGAATATCTAACTCTATGTTAGTATGATTGGGAAAAGCATGTGTATTTTAGAGCTTGTAAGGATAAGTGTCCTTATCTTTGTACACCTATATTTTGTAATTGACCGGTATACTAGCTAATATTCCTATAATGGCACATATTACCATTTATAAAAGAGAGATATTTTTTGGAGAAATTTTGTATACTTGAAACAATTAATAATATCAAGGAATTTTTCAAGGATTGTCCATTTTGATGTGTTAATTGTTAATGTATCTTTTTCTCTTAATTACTAGTAGATGTCTTGAATTTGAATAGTGTATTTGAATTTTGAATAGCATTATCTAATCACAGGCTTTATAATTTATGATTATGATAGATTAGTGTTAAGGTGTAGAGCTAAAACCTTAACTGTTTGCAGACACAAGGAAGGATGCTGAAGAACCAGAGCCACCAGCATTGGTAGTATGACCGACATCGGTCAGATGCAGTGGATAAAGAGACTGGTGATGGCAGGGAGTCGGTCAATGTTGGCAGCACCAGACAAGTAGGGACCGGCATCGGTCGCCTGTGCGGTCTAGAACTATTTGTTGCATGAACAGTTAGTTAGTTGAACCGAGTGTTTGCATGCTAAGGGGCTAATTTAAGTCACGGGCTGTGTTTCTAATTTTATTAGTTAGAGTTCTATTTTTGTAAGCATGGGATCCTATTTAAAGACCCATAAGGCATGTATTGTAATTATTCCAAGGCAAGTAAAAGCATTGAAGCTAGCAAGGTCAAGGAGATCTACAGGTGTAAGGTCAAGGAGATCAGCTGAAGCATTCAAGGAGGGATAGAAACTCAGGCTTTAGAGTTGTTGTGTTAAGCAAGAGAGAGAGGGAAGAAGTTATTGAGGTGTGGCAAGCCTTTGAGGTGGAGGAAGAAGTGGCATCTTCCTTATTGTATTTTCTTCTAGTAGTATTTAATACAAGAGTGTGTATTGTCTCTCAAATTCTTTGCTGTCTCAAGTTTCTAGCTACTTTATCATTCTGGTATAATTCCATGTTTAATTGCATATAAGAAAGTAATCAATTATGCTCTAATTGGTAGAGCTATAGATCCCCTGACAAGTGGTATCAGAGTTACGATTTGCAGGAAGCAGGGTATTGTTTTTTGATTACAGGTCATTCACAAGGTTTTCTGATTGAGTGGGAGTTCAGCAATGGTAGAAGAAAGTAGGCTACAAATGGAGAAGTTTAACGGCAAGAATTATCAACATTGGAGGATGTAGATTGAGGACTATCTGTATCAGAAGGATTTATACTTACCGTTGGGTGGGGTTGCATGCAAGCCCATAGATATGAAGGATGAAGAATAGAACGTTCTTGATCGAAAGGCTCTCGATTCCATAAGGTTGAGCCTTGCATCATCTGTGATTTCCAACTTATCACAGTGTAAGACAATGGAAGATTTGATAAAGTCCTTGGCGAATTTATACGAAAAGCCCTCGGCTTCAAATAAGGTATATCTTATGAAGCAGCTATTTACTTTGCAAACGCAGGAAGGTGGATTGGTACATACTCATCTCAGTGATTTCCATGGTTTGGTAAACCAACTAGCTTCAGTCAATATTATTTTTGATGATGAGGTAAAGGCTCTCTTGATTTTATGTTCTTTGCCTGAAAGTTGGGATGGTATGGCTATGGCAGTAAGTAATTTTGCATCTGCTTCTAAAATCTTAAAAGTTGATGACGTTATGAGTGTGATCTTGAATGAGGAAATACGCAGGAGAAGCACAGGTGAATCATCAAGGAATGCTCTAAGTGTAGAAAGCAGGGGATGGCAAAGGGAGAAGGTTGAGCAAGGGAAATCAAGGTCAGGAAGGAGATCTAAGTCCAAAGGTATTACCTGCTAGTTTTGTGGAAAGAAAGGACATACAAAGAAGGAGTGTTGGTTGAGAGATAAAGAGAATCAACATGCAGGTATGGAAGAAGCAAAGGATGCAAATATTGTGATGCAAGATGCTCTCATACTTTCTTCAGATAGTCAGGTAGGATCATGGATTTTAGATTCTGGTTCATCTTTTCATGCATCCCCAAACAGAGATTTGTTCTACGAGTATGAACAGGGAGATTTTGGAGTTCTTTATTTAGGGGATGGTACGCCTTGTTAGATAGTTGGCAAAGGGAAAGTGCAGCTGAGATTGCAGATTGACAACACGTGGGTGTTGAAAGAGGTCATGCATGTTCCAATTCTGAAGCAGAGTCTAATTTTTGTAGGAAGGTTGGGAGATGAGGGATGCATAATAACCCTCACAGCGGATTCTTGGAAGGTTACCAGGGGAGCACTTATTCTAGCAAGAGGTAAGAAAGTAGATACTCTTTATCTGTCTACTTGTATTACTAATTCTACTTCTGGTGTAGATTCAAAGATGTGGCCTAATAGGCTTGGTCACAAGAACAGGAAGGGAATGGAAGTTCTTGATTCAAAAGGTATGCGTTCAAATTTGGAAAGTATAAATATAGTTCATTGCAAAAAGAGGAAATTTGATGCTTTTGACAGGAATAAAGAAGCCTTGGTGTTTATGGAGGAGATGAAGGATAGAGATCAGTCACAGGGGCTGAATAAGTCTGAGCAGGGCAGCATGGATAGAGGTTTGATCCAAGAAGATCTCGCGGATGAAAATTTCATCACTTACAGGAACACACAGACACCGATGTCGGTAGCTTGGCACCGACGTCAATCATCCAAATATCGACATCGATCATGTGCAGACCAGTAGGGTCGGTAGGTCAGATAGGAGAAGTCTAATGTCAGTCATAAGGACCGACGTCAGCAGGAGGGACAGTGGCATCGGCCAGAGAAATGACATCAGCAGTCAGGGTCAGTGCAGGGAACCGACATCGGTCGGGAGCAAACTGGGAGATGGCTGAGATCGGTCACTGGAACGGATAGTGGGTGAATCTACTAAGTCTCAAACACCCATGTGGAGGTCAGGAAAAGTATGTGAACCTCATATTCATTGTTCACCTTCTTTATATTACTTACTGATAGTCATGAACTAGGAAGATGGAAGAAGCGATGTAGGTAGAATCCAGAAACAGTGGGAGCTTGGCATGGATGAGGAGTGTGAGTCCTTGGAGAACCAAACAGGTATTTATTGGTAGTGTTGTCAGCTGGAAGGAAGCACTGGATAGAGGGATGGATTCCCGTTTTAGAGAAGAGAGTCGATGGACACATGAGACAGAAGGCTATGGTATATGGTCTTGATTATGCTACAGAACAATGGAGGTTTGACCATTGTATTTTATCTTTACCAGGTTGGATAATATTAGCTACATTATCCTGTTACTATATTATGTTACTTGTTGCAGGGTTTCATATACAGGGTGTTTTCTGAGCTAAGGGTAGAGTTGGTTTAGAAGTATGTCATGAAGAATTTGGGAGTAGCAAAATTCTTGTGGCATAAGATACAGGTATTGCATCATAGGTTTGCGTGGTGGTTGGTCTTCAAGAGTGACTTTAAAGAGGGATACAGAGCCCAAGGAACAAAATAGATGGTGTACAGGTACAGGTACAAGTTACAGCTATTTATCTCCAAGTGGGATATTGTTAAGGTGTGGAGCTAAAAGCTTCAACTGTTTGTAGACACAAGGAAGGATGCTGAAGAACCAGAGCCACCGGCGTTGGCAGTATGACCGACGTTGGTCAGATGCAGTGGATAAAGAGATCGGTGACGGCAGGGAGTCGGCCAACGTCGGCAGCACTAGACAAGCAGGGACTAGCATCGGTCACCTGTGCGGTCCAAAACTATTCGTTGCACGAACAGTTAGTTAGTTGAACCGAGTGTTTGCATGCTAAGGGGCTAATTTAAGTCGCGAGCTGTGTTTCTAATTTTAGTAGTTAGAGTTCTATTTTTGTAAGCATGGGATCCTATTTAAAGACCCATAAGGCATGTATTGTAATTATTCCAAGGCAAGTAAAAGCATTGAAGCTAGCAAGGTCAAGGAGATCTACAGGTGTAAGGTCAAGGAGATCAGCTAAAGCATTTAAGGAGGGATAGCAACTCAGGCTTTAGAGTTGTTGTGTTGAGCAAGAGAGAGAGGGAAGAAGTTCTTGAGGTGTGGCAAGCCTTTGAGGTGGAAGAAGAAGTGGCATCTTCCTTATTGTATTTTCTTCTAGTAGTATTTAATACAAGAGTGTGTATTGTCTCTCAAATTCTTTGATGTCTCAAGTTTCTAGCTACTTTATCATTCTAGTATAATTCCGTGTTTAATTGCATATAAGAAAGTAATCAATTGTGCTCTAATTGGTAGAGCTACAGATCCCCTGACAATTAGTTGAATTATCTTAGGTTCTAATTCATTTCATTTTGCCCTCTATTTAGATGTGCAATTATTATTTGATTATAGTGGTAAATCCTTAAAGTAGACTTAGTTCTTACTTGTGATTCTCCACACTATACTTTGAAGTTTTCCTAATATATAATGAGAATTGAGCTTAGGATATGCTGCATTATATATTGGTTAAATTCATATTTATTGTCAATTGATACTTTTTCATAATGTTTGAGACTAAAATTGGTAATCACTCATTTCTTTTCTACTCTACCCTTCTCTTTACTCTTTTTTTACATCGATATCTCTTTACTTTTATCTACATTATAAATATCCACTTAGATTAGTATATATCTTAAATAAATAACATAACTCACTAAACATTAACAAATATTCATGAATAATAGACTAAGGTGGATCTCAACCACCAAGTTATAAATATTGTGGAATAATTATCTTACTCTGTTGCTATTTCAACATAAGCAGCTAGATTGCCAAAACCTGCAACTCATTCTTTGAATTTTATTAAATTTTAAATGAGAAGTGTTATTTAACACGAAGATCACATGTGGTATATTTATAATCATCAATATATCCCTCTCCTTTGGTGTTGTGTAGTAATATATACCTTAGTTAAGTTTAATGGATTTGAATTGGTCATGTCCAAATATAAATAGATGTGCAATGAGTTGATTTTTTAATATTATCCTTCTTTGATGTTGGAATTCACTAATTAGGATAAGTATTAGATCAATCCTAATTCATTTTATACACTATACATCATGTGTATTCATATTTTCCATCTTATTGTGTCTATATTTTCTTCTTGTCATAACCATAGTAAGGGAGTAAAATATGTCTTATGATGTGTTATTGATACATCTTGGTATATCCTCCAAGATACATTTTTATGATAGGATATTTTATTACCTCATCATGTAGTCCTTGTATATCTATAGTCCATTCCTCATCATCCCTCATCCCCTTTGAGCATCACCCAAATCATTTCATCATTTCATCTACCATCATTATCCATCCTAGTTTCTAGGCTTGATTTTCCCTTACTAGTAACCCCATGTTTTTACATACATATCCAAAATACCTAAAAATAAAAATATCCCCAAAATCCAAAAAAATAATTAGAACCTATTAAAATACAAAAAAAATCCCAAATATCTTATCTTATATCTTAGGCACTCCATATCCTTATTCAAAATCTAGAGCCTAGTCCAAATTTACATCATAACCATCACTTTGTCATTAGCATCCCATTTTTGACCTCATAAGACTTAGTTTGATTCATCTCATATCACTTATCAAAATCCTTTAATATTTATCAATGGTCAAATAATAGTCACCCCTTATTCTTAATTCCACCTCACTATCATCTTAAGTTATCAACCCTGTCATTATCAACCTGTCCAAACTTGACCAAATACCATCTAATTGCATAATTGAACTAGTCTTATCAATTAAAACTATGGTCATCCATGACTTAGTTAAATCACATATTTTAAATTTTAAACACCTAAAATCCATATAATTATAATATTCAAGCTCCTCTTCCAAGTCAAACAAAAAATCAAAAATAGGGTTGCATTGCCTCACCCTATCTTAACCAAACTAACTCCCATACTTATGTCAAATTTTCTCAAGTACACCTTTTCTACATCTTGTTACCCATCACACTTCAATTTTAAAAAATTATTAAATAAATAATATTATTCCTTTATCTAATGTATCATATAATTATCCATCTAATTTAGCTTCATGTCTCTTATCATTGTAACATTGAATCATAACATAACCACTCAACATGTAAGCCTTTCGTCAAGACAACCAACAAGACAGTGATCACATTAAAACTATGCAAGTAGATAATTGTGTGTTACTTGATGATGTATGATTTATTTTAATGTGTTTTATCATGTATATATCTATGTATGATCATCTCTTTTGGTGTACTTATCTGTACATGTTCATTTACATGTCTTTGTTAAATCATTTTATGTGTATCTTTGTGAATATTGTCTTACATTTTTTCATCTTTATAAAATATCATATGAAAAACATGTAATATTGGCTCCTTACACCAATGTTACATTATACCACATATTAAATTTACACTTTATTTTTTATCTTTTTGTCTTTTATGTTCATCCACCATGTAATTTGGAAAAATTTCATCAAGGACATAAACATATCATGGTGCATATTACCTAGTGATATATTCAAAAGGATTGATTTGACTATGATTATCAATGCTTCATTATAGAAATTAATAATGGATGGATGTTTGAAGATAACAAACATAAAAATCATCTCATCAATCATTTATCATCTTTTTAATCAACAATATCCCAAATCAAATATCAATCTAATCATCAAATCAAACAACTGAGTCAAATCATCTATCTAACAAAAAACATTCTAATATTCCATCATCATCATTCTCTAGTATATCATGTCCTCTCCCATAATTTTTCCCTTTTAGGGAGTGCTCAGTCACATAGGGTGTTTGAGGTTAGCTCAACCACAATCATGTCATTTTATACAATTATCCCTTATCTTTATTATCTCATCTTTTGTAATATTTTCATGTAATCAAAAATCCAATTCCCTATTAGACCCATTTAATCTTATCAAATACTTAATCATAATGATATGTCATCATAAATTCATGCATCAATCAAATCATTAAGCTAAAATGTCAATGAATCATTAAATCCAATTGATGCTCTCATCTCTTCATCACATGTGCCATTACCTAGGATATGTCTAAAGCTCATGACATTGTTTAATCAATAAATCAAAGTCCATATCTCTCCATGACATGCATCATTTCTTGGTATACATCCAAATATCTTGTATTTAATTATCTATTCAAAATTTTCAACTTCCCCTTTCATATATTTTTTATCAGGGAACATCTAAGGTCATAACTTTATCATCTCTTACTCCCATTCATATGTATTTATCAGGGGCATCATCAATATCAACCACATATTAGTTCATAAATTTACTACACAACATCATATCCATCACTATCATTTACATTCAACTCATCTATTATGTATATTTCATCTTCTCCTCATCTATCACCTCATTATTCCCTCAGGGAGAACTGCATCAACCTGAGGTCTTTTAATACAAAGTAGGAAAAGTTTAGTCACTTAAAAGTGTCTAAGGATATCTCAACCACACTAAAAATTTCTTCCCATTTATCCCTTGGTCACTTGATCATATCATCCATCCCCTATGCTCTCTTTATAACTTGAAATACATTTTAAGATACAACTATAAAATATTTAATTAATATTGTCAAATCATTATCTTAATTAAATTGTCGCTCTTGCTAACACATGTACTTTCCTATGATACATATATATATTATGTTTAATCATCTAATATCAACCACATCTCTCCTTTACATCTATTCTTGCCTAGGATATGTCTAAATATTATGTCCCTTTATCATAATTTTGTTACATATTTCTCCTATTTTGGGCATGTCCAAAGCCATGAAACCATCATTTTTTTCCCCTTGTATATGTCTTTGCCTTGGGAATCATAAAATTATAGATCATTAATAACATTAATCTTATTCTTCATCACCTCTCCTAACCATCATATTTTTAGCATCCCAATCCCTTTCTGTATTCATGCATCCAACCCTTAGTTACATCTTTGAGTGGCCATCCATATTATCCCTCCATGTATGTCCATCCTAGCTTACTAACATTCATCCATTATTATATTTCTTCTTTTAAATATGATTACTTCTTCTAGTCAAAATACCCTTTCAAAGATGGAAAAAATATATACATCTAAATTTTATCATTCCTTCATCACACTAATTTTATCCATAATTATTCCTAATATCATCCTAGTCTAAAATCCCATCCATCCTTTATATCATGTATCAAATTGTACCATCCCATGTAAATTTACCATCCTAATAATAATCTCATTTATAATTAATCCCATCCCACTTATCCATTATATTTTTAATTTTAAATTCATTCCTACCTACCCTCATATACTCTAAATTTATAATCGTTATATAGTATCCTTATAATCATCATTAATCCTCATTAATATAATATAGAGTTTTATACACTCTATAATACTCTACACTTCTCTAGAAGCCTCTTAGGAATTTAAATCACTTGGAAATTATCTTAATTCATATATAAAAAGCATTCACATCCCCATGCACAAACCAATTAAAATCCATGATGTCAACTTGTCCATTGTCAAGCCATGACATATCCTCCATTGATGTCTAATTATTGAGTCATAATATAATTAAACATTCAATCCATCAAGTGCAATCATTTTTTCAAATTGGGGTACATCATTACAGTCAAATGTAAATTAATTTTAATAAAGATACATTTAGATTTATTTCAATTTTTTTTGCATCACAATTACTTACCTTGTCCAACTAAAGTATTTTAAGGAGATTAGATTGAGTTTTAGTAATTTGGCATACTATAATTATCATTTTTCATTTGAATATTCATTCCAAGTGTTATCTAATACAATAATATTTGAATTACACTTTATGGTTTTTCAAAATTAAAAAAATTGTGAATGTAAAATTTTCACCCATGAAATATCCTAAAGTGAAATTACTACACTTCTTATCTTCTTGTATGGTTGGTTTAAACATAGTTTTATGACAAATAAATGTCTTTTGAGATTAAGAAAGAAAATGTTTCACCATATTACTAATTAACATGCCCTTATGCTATTCCTTCTTTTACTATTGGACTGGATCTTGAATTTATTCTCAAATAATCCATACAAATTCATTACTAATCATATTTTGAAGGGTTTAAACAAATTTGAAGCTATACAACTACTCTATAACTAATTTTCCATATATATATATATATATATATATATATATATATATATAAATATAATAATTTGATATGAAATGTTTTCAATATCATACAACTATCTGTATAGTTTAATTTATCATTGAAATATGAACTTTTGGTTCATATAAATGGGTTTTTACATTGTACAAATGGAATTTTAGGCCATATAACTAGAAATGGAATGAATTTTATAATTTTTGGGCATTTAAACTCTATAATAATATATTATTAGGTTATATAATTATATTTCAAATGTTTTTATATGTAAAATCAATAAAAATAAGATTCAAAATTGATTTATGCCATTTAAAAAGCTTTTATGGAACTCGTGGACTATGTAAATTATTTGAAGGGAATTGGGGGAACTATAAATTTAAAGGTTTTCAGTTATAAAAATTAAAATGTTAAATAGAAAACTCAAAATCATAGCTTTCTTTCTCTTCCCTTCATGGATTAGATTAAAACATACCTTTATTTATCTTCCATTCACACTTGCCCTTTGGAAAACTTAGGTTTCAATTAAGACCAATAAAACATAGGTAAACATAGGAATAATTAATTTTAAAAATAATTATTAAAAGATTAAAATCATGATTAATAATATGTATAATTAACCAAAGTATTTAAAAGTTAAAATGGTATTTTTTCTATAAGACACAACAACCTTATATGTTCAACCTATAAACCAACTAACCTCTTTATTTTACTAACATATTTATAATTTACTAATACTATCATATTAATCTAAATTAATAATAAATTAATTATTGATATTACATTATATTTACCTAAGATGGTGTCTCTCATGAGATGCATGCCCCATAAAAATAAGTAAAATAAACAAAACTCACTTGGATAAAATAACCCAATATGACTCTATCCCCACACCATTTAAATATGAGTTTCCAAGAATGTTTTGTAAGTTGACTAAATGAAATTATTTAATTAGGCTCATATAAATATAACAAAAAATTATTAATTAGTATACCACATCTCCCTATTTATCAACACTATCTATCCACTAATGCATTGTGATAAAATCTTCACTTTTCCTCTCGAATTCAATATCAATCACTAGGAGGATTCAAAAATCAAGGTTGATTTTTTTCTAAATCATGTCAAAATATAACATCATTAAGTATCAAATCCAAATAACTAGTTGTATGTATATAATGAATGATCATAATTTCATAATCACACTACGTCAAATAACTACATGTAGCTTGATTATCTTTTTAGAGTATCTAAATACATAAGTAGTGGTCAATCATCAATGAGAATGATTGGGGTTAGCTCATCCCATTATACTTCTTATATTTTACAATTGTATAGTCCTCACTCATACATCTAAGGTTTTCCAATTCAAGGAGAATGAAAATAAAGGTATTTGAATAATATTAATACAAACAAAATATCTTATCCCTCTTAGTAGATACAAACACAAGAAACAGAGCAATTATAATTTCATCACTATCAAAATAGACAAATCCATAACCAACAAATAAGACTACACTATGTACCTATCTAAGGGCACATATTTGTCTGCTTATAGCTATAAAATATATTCCTTGACTTAAGATAGCACTTTACTATTTTATCTTGTATCACACTATCATATAGATACCAAATTAAACTAGAATCCAAAAAATGTGAAGTATGTTAATCTTGGTTGGACTTGCTATATTTAAATTATGAAACTTTTTAGTAAATTTAAACTATTTTTTATTTTCATTCAAATTTATACTTTAATGTCATATATTACAATATAAATAAATTTTAAATGTTTTATTCTTATTAAATATTTTTAAATAAAAAATTATGTAAAACAAGTGGCTTTCTTATAAATATGCCTCCAGTTTGGAATTGAGTGGGGGTGATGCTTCATCTTATCAATGTGATTTAAATTTAGATAAAAATAATAATATTAAATATAATATAAATTATTTTTTGAAAATAAAATATTAAATCTATTTATATTAAATGGAGTTTGTTCCTATAATTTTATAAATTAATATATGACTTAATTCAGAATCAAAATGGAAATCATGATTTCATAAAACTTGTATATTCATTTATTTCACATTAGTTATGTTAGAACACACTTGGGATGATGTTATACATGTTAATACTTTAAAGATAATTTATTGATGTTGAAAAATGGGTTACAATTTATACCAATTTATAGGATAAAACATGAGATTTGTTAACAACTCTCAAACATTCATGATAATATTATGATTGGGGGAATATAATGACAAATGCTACAAAATAAAGCTATTTTCCTTTGGAAATCTTGTATAATGACAAATGATTATAAAAACCATTTAATATTCCCCCCAAGTGATAGATACACACATTTAATATAATTATAAAAACCATTGATAATGTTAATATTAATGTTTTAATGAAAATTCAAATTCATAGTTATATAATATCTTATTATGATTATATATTTTAATAAATAATTACTTTCCTGAGATTATGTTTCATATGTGCTTTAAAGGGTCAAAATATTTGAATGATCACATGTTTGTATATGTGATTTATATGAATATAATATTTTTATGTATAACACATGATGCACATGATTATTTATTTTTTATATGGGGGATTCACAAATTCATTATTTATATTGAAATTGGTGCATGTAATAAATTTTTTTCAAGGATTTAGGTTATATCAGATAGATCATTTGTATTTTTAGATAGTATATATGGTTCAGATGGGAAAATGAGTAATTTGACACATATGTGGGGAATTTTATAGGATTCTAAGGAATTATTGAGATATTATACTGTATATTTATAAACATATATTGGTATTTTATAACACTTTTAGAGACAAATGGATCATATTAGGGAATAAAGTTTGGATCATGCACACACTTTTATATTCTACATATTCAGGATTTATGGGGAAATATGGTATAACATAAACAATTTTGGTCTATAATCATCTAAAATGGTTAATATTTTTATATATGAACTTATTTTGGGTTCCCATTTTACATATGAACCTTTTTAGGAGTTCAAATTTTACATAAAAACTTAATTAGTGATTACACTTCTACATATAATCATATTTTTTAAGTTCCAATTTTTTATATGAACTTATTTTTAGGTTTACATTTTACATACAAGCCTATTTTGGGGGTTTAATTTTACATATGACAATGTTTTTGGGTTTCACTTTCGCATATAAACTTATTTCTTAATTTATCTATTATATAATTTTTTAAGACCAATGTTTAATTTTATATTCAAGAAGAGAGTGGGACTATGAGCACATTAACCATATATAATGGGTCATTTGGGTGTCATGGCATATCCATTTCAAGATGGAGTAAGCACACTTCAAGATCAATAGATAAAAACATACCAAAAAAGCTTTTTGTTTTTTATGATTTTTTTTGCTATTTTAAATATGTTGTTATCTAGTTAGAATAATAATCTATTTAATTATATTCATGATTTATTATGTGTACATATTGGACATTATGGAACATTGAGACAATGAACTTAAATTTCTAAATATAATATATATGTACCCATTTTTTCCTTTAATATAAAAAATAATATTTTATTTTATATTTAAAAATATATTAAATAAGTTTCTATAGACATAAATTTGGTATGATCATTATATTAAAAATGATGTATATTTGAATGTACATATACATAATTTCTCATTATGCATTAGACATTTATTGGTACTATTTTCTAGATATTTTGATCTCTTGCCTATTTGGCTTGGTTGTATGTTCATATATGTTATATTTATCTATGTTTCTTGGTATGTTACATGTATCCTTGATTTTTTCATATTAATTTATTATCTTTGAATACACTCCAAAAAAAATTAATAAATTTGGATTAGGTTTAGAATTTTCTAGAGTGTTTTGTCATGACGGGTGGCTCTTTTGAGTTAGACACATTTCATGTCATTTTATTTCTCTTTGGATCATACCCATACATAATTGATTCAAAATTTATAACAATAAATATAAAAATATGCTAGTGTAAATTTACAAACAAAAAATCATTGTAAGACATGAACATTCTTATAGAAAAATAGACACCTATTTGACTTAAATTTTTATTGGACATATTTATAAAGTTTATATATAAAAATTTATGATTGAATTACCAATTGCATGTTTATAATAAAGGAGGATCTAAGAGAAATTAAATTTATATCTACATCCACATGATTTCTCACACATACACATAAGTTGGAGAAATAAGTATGGTACAATCCCTCTTCAAAGTGTTGAAACATAGGAAATGTTTAGCTAATTATAGTGGAATGGTTGGATTTAGTTCAACATGAATAACTAACCCATTTTTAGGTAAATAATGTGGTTAAAATAAAAATTAGGGTTTAGATGGAAGGAAAAATAAAATAAATATCAAGTCATAGGATTGAAGGTGAGCACACACAAATTAAGAATTTAATGGTGCATGTCTAAGGGTATTAGGAATTACAAACTTGAACATTCAAAAAGGACACTATTAGTTACATATAGATAGTTATACTTACCACAAGGGTTTTATAGAGATTTTTATAGCCTCTATTTCATATCTGAGAAGATGACAACACAAGTATAAAGCATTTACAAATATAAAGACATTTTTTAGGTAACACATATTGAATAAATTAATTATACTTCTACCTTCATAATTTGTCAATTTTAAATTGAAATAATGCAATATATATAATATCATTTTTAATTTATAATTTTAGTTTATTTTTATATTTTACATAATATTTTAGTGCATAGTTTTATACTATTTTATGACCCCATAAATCCAAACAAGTAAAATAGTAGTAATAATTCCAAAGAAAATTGATTCAAGATAATCTGTATTTACATATTAACTCACTACCAATTTTATAAAATTTAATTATTATACATTAATAATAATTAAAAATAAATTATTATGTCTATAATAATATTGTTACCCCCTAAATACAAATAAAAAATAATAGTAATAATTCCAAAAAAAAAGTAATTCAAGATAATCCATAATGTATGAATGTTAGTTATTCTCCATCAACAAGAACTAAAAATAAATTATTATGTCCATAATAATATTATTACCTCCTAAATCAAAATAATTAAAATAATAGTAATAATTCAAAAAAAAAGTAAAATAAGAGTAATAATTTCAAAAAAAATTGATTCAAGATAATCTATATTTACATATTAACTCATTAATGATTGTATAAAAGTTAATTATTCTGCATCAATAATAATTAAAAATAAATTATTATGTCCATAATAATTTTAAATAATATATTATTATTAAACCAAATTATTGATAAATTTAATCTATTATGATTTATTATATCCATGAGATATTTTATTATAATTATCAATATCATGCTATATAATAGTCCATTTATTCATCTAAATTATATTCTTAGATTTTCATTATCAATGTCATGCTATATAATAGTCCATTTATTCATCTAAATTATATTCCTAGACTCTCATCTCATCATTAGTTTAAGTCAAATATAAACATTTCCACTTCCTAGCTTAAAGTCATCCATAAAATTTTGTCAACTTAATAAACATAGAATGAAATATGTAATGATTGTATGTATAATATAAGTAAAAAATTTTGAACATTAAATACAAATTTAAAATATCATATATTATATCTCATTTTTCTATATAATAGTTATATGTCACCATTTATATGTATTTATTTTTAATAATATATTATAGGGAAATTTTCCACTTGTGATATTTCATTTTTATGTATAAAAATCATCATACTAATAAAACTTAATATTAAATACATTAAGTATATATAAGATATTTACCAATACATTTTAATAACTCAAAAATATCTCATCCCTAAAACCACAAATCTAATGCATATAATAAATGATAATAAGCTTCAATAAAAATTCATCACCCTTTTTTTTACCTCCTCTCATATAATTCAAATAAACATAAATCATATACCATTACACATTTAAATATTAATACTAATATTTAACCATTTATCCTTATCATATACATATTCATAATCATGAATTCTCCACATCATTAGTTCATATTATAATACATGTTGATAATTAAATCCCTTAAATACATATTATTCTTCAATATGGTTCATAAATTTCAAAGCCTTATGAGTTATTTTTTTTTAAGACTAAATTAATTTCCCTATGTATTCATTCAGGATATCTCTTGTAATATTAAAATTATTCTTCCCTATTATTATATTTAATTGTTTAAATATGTTCTCAATTTTAAAGTTATTGACAATTTTTTTGTATGGATAACTTAATCTTAAAAAATATATTCTCACTATTAACACCTTTGAAATATTTACCTAAATACCATTTTCTAACTTAAAAAATTAATTTCCCTCTTTTATTCTCTCATAAATTTGTCCTTCCTACTTCTTAATTCTATAATATCCTTCTTTATACAATCTTGATACATTTTATCTTATCCTCAAACCATGATCTTCACATGTTCTACATGATTTTCACCTCATGGTAAGTATAAAAAAATTACCTTTAATGTTTCAATTAAAACATTATATATACCTCTTTTCCTATAATACAAATTATGATTAGTTTATGTGTGGTTACTATTGATTCTTGAAATATTCTTGTAATTAATGTGTGGATATCATGTTTATAACATCAACATATTCAAAATTACCTACAACTCAGTTAAAAATAGGTATTTATATTCAAAAAGTGAATTAATATGATTTTGTGTTAATTTTATCTTGAAGAATAATTTTCTATGTTTCTATTGAAAAGAGGATTGTTAATAAATGTTTACTAGTATTCCAAACTCAGTATGATCAATGTGAAGGAAGGTTCTCCTTCCCAACACTTTTACATGCAGATCACAAGGATCACCTCTTATCCTTACAACAATAATAAAGTGTGAAACATTTTTATATGGGCCTAAATTTTAAATATTAAAAATAATAGTGTGAGACATTTTTGTATGGGCCTAAATTTTAAATATTAAAAATTATATCTACTTTATGTCTACCTCTTTGCTAGAAAATATTTCATGTTAGTTTTGTGTGTGACATATCAAATGAGAAAATATGTAATATTAATGTATGTAACTTTATATATGTATATAAATAAATGGAAAAAAACACGAACATAATTTATGGAATAATTTAACATTATTTTAATGTATATAGAGATATAAATAAGTAGATCCATGTACCTATAATTATTTATATATATATCTTAAAATTGGGTAATTACTTCTATTTATATAGAGTTCTAAGCAATTTTAGGTACTTCTAGGTTATTTGTGTATTTTATAGTAATTATATGTATTTCATATTTTATAGCCAAACTTTAGATGAATACTTGATCCAACATATTTTTTTATAGATATTGGTTGAGATAAAATCATGATCAACTATGATATCTTTATAAATAATCATGAAACTCCATAAAAATATGTGAACCCTAATTTTTTTCTTGGTACCCCATATATAGTTGTCGTATCATTGTATATTTGGAATACCCCACATATAATCAAGTCATCACATATATAGTCAAAGTATTCATTACTCAGTCATGGTACCCCATGACAATTCAAGTTTCTTCATTGGAAAAATTGACATCCATTAAAATTTACGGTACAATCAAAAAATAATAAATAGCATTCATATTATTTATTTTACTTTATATTACCATATAATGAAATAAGTATATTAAACTAATTATAATTCACTTTATATATTGTATAATTTTCACATTAATTATCAAATAATCAAATTAATTGTGAATAAATAAAATACATTAGTTGATACTTTTATATTAAGTAAATTATTGTTGTCAATTCATTAAAAATATTTTTAATTATTATTAGTCATTGAAATCAAATAAATATATGTAAATAATTATTTAAATCAAATTTTAACTATGAGTTAACCTCGTTCATTATCAAAATTTAAATATTTTATTCCACTTCATTAGATAATCTATTAGAACTAGACAAATTATAAAAATATTGTTCCTCAGTATTTGAAATTTATTGTGATGTTAACCTAATTTTGTCTCTCATGTAATAAAAGTTAATAATATAGCCAATAAGATGAGGGGAACCTATATAATATGTTTAGAATAATTTCCTTGATATTTTTTTATAATTAATGGTCTATAAAATTTCAAAATTATTGGAATAATGGTATTCTCTTTATGAACATTAAAAAAAAGGGGGTTGGTCTATAGTACTATAATCTTAATATTTTTGTATACAATGGTTTTTGAAAAAAATATCTCATCACAAAATTAATTTGAAAACTCTACTAAATTTTTTAATGGTCAGAACATCTAAATAATAATCCATGTATATTTCCCAAACATATTTCTAATATATTGGTAAAATGCCAATTTCAAGTTTGTGGACCTCATAAAAGAAATGAAATTCACATCTTAATAATAATAATCTATATATGTTTTACACAAGATTTCTCTCTCATTGTTATGGATTGTGGAAGCCTTATATTTTAAATATTAAAAATTTCACAAATATTAATAATATGATAATATCATGAGCACTTAAAAAAAATTCTTAACACTTCAATGCACTCTTCCTCATGCACTCTTCTTCAAAATTATCAAACTTAATAGCATCTACATTTATCTTTGTTATCATTTTTGTAACTTCTTAGTAATTTACTCATCTTTAATTTTAGATCATGCTATGTTGGTAATTTACATTTAATTTTTTATTTTATTATATTATCTAGATAAAATAATTACTACCATAAGATGTCAGACATAAAAAATAAATTTGAGAATTCATATTATAATCTATGAAGGTTTTAAGGTTATTACCAATAATCAAATTAATTTCTTGTGACTAGAAAAAATTTAGACATATCCACATTATTTACACATAATTATACTTTTATTTTAATGTGTTGAGATAAATTAAAAATACCTATAAATTCTTATTTTATTAATATTAAATAATAAATGAATTTAATTTAAATCATATTTAACATTAAAAAAATTCATTGATGTGTTGTTTTATCAAAAAATTCTATATTTATTAAGCATGTTATGATGAGGACTATTATTTTTATAAACTTAAGTACAAACCTCCTCAAAATATTAATATTTATAAATAATTATTGTACCTAAATGTTTTCTTAATAAATAGAATCTAATTCTTTTATTTGATTTATTCTAGATGTATCTTGACCCTTCATTTGAAACAATATTCCAAATTATCTTAAAGACAAGAACTAATAATTTATTGGTGTTTAAATTTATTATATACTTTTAAAATTTTAATAATGTATTAAAATTTATTACATGATCACATATTATTATGAATGAAATAATTACACATGATTATAAGCAATAAATATAGTATCAATTATGTGATTAAATTCATATACATTGACATCTATAATTATGTTCAAGAATTCATAAATCTAAATGACATTATTATATAAACACAAATATTAAGATTAAAAAGGATATCGATGTTTGAATTTATATTCCTTAGATAGTAGGATTAAAAAAATATTTAATTGTTATAAAACATCCATATTTATATATGCTCAAAAACATCTTTGAAACCATGAAATTTTCAAAAATATATATTTATATATGTTTAAGGATCCTTCCCAAAGGTTTATTTATGTTTATAGAATGAACACATTTTATTTGTTCTTGATTTTTTTTTTGCGACTAGTACTAGTGACCAAAGAGCAATGTATATTAGGATTAGTAATGACACTTTAAGTTTTGTAAATTATTTATTAAAAAAGGGGGCCAATATTATCCTTATTTTAATGGTATACTATGATTTAATTAGTTTGTTTTATACGACATTATTTCATCATAATATCATATACACTAAATAAAATCATGAACTACAATTTTTTTAGTGTCTCAGTACAATTTAATGAACTTTAAAAATGACTTTTATTTAATTTTAAAACATATCTCATAAGTTTACATATTCAATCCCCAAAAGAAAATATTAATTGGGTATTGATCTTTTTATGGCCATAAAATAAAATATCTCATGAAAATATCGACCTTTTAGTGTTTTTTCAATCTTATGATGGGTGAGATATGTGCCCATAATAAATTCATTTCCATATTAAAAATCCATGAATTATATAATCTTTCGAGGTGAGTGGTGGGTAGGAAAACTGAAGGAGGAATTATAAACACGAGTGATGGGTGGGAAGAGGGTGAGATGCATCTTGGAGATCCCACGAAGGACGTGATAGTACTATCATTGGATCTAATATAGGGTACACTTTCTATTTTTAAGGATATCTCAATTCACACATTAGTTTCAAGTGAGGGTCCACCAAACACAGAACTTGATCTTTATGAATTAAAAAATCAATTTCATGGGTTGACATGGTGTCTAGTGAGTGTTCAAATAAAAAATATTTAGAAGATTCCATCTTGATCCCAACTAGTGAAAGAAACAAGGCCTGTCTTGATGTCCCAAATAATGTCATAGAGAATATTGACTCTTCCTTGTCAAATTCTCTCTTGGCTAAATTCAATGATTTTAGGCCTAATATTGATTCATTTCAAAAGTGGGTTAACTTCAAATGGAATCCTGAGGGAAAGATCGATATCATTGTTATGCCTAAGAATTTTTCCTAATAAAATTGTCTCATTTTAAAGACTATATCAAGATTCTCATTGGAGGCCCATGGTTCATCAAAAAATCTAATGTTTGCTTTCATAAGTGGAAAGTAGGTTTCAATCTTGATAGTGCCATCATAGAGGACATCCATGTAGTGAACCTGTTAGAGTTACCCCTAGAATTATAGGGCCCAAAGGTCATTATGGGAATCACCAAAGCTCTTGAACAACCAATTTCCATCAATCCCATAACCAAGTCAAGATACAAACTCTTGGATACCCATTTTTTTGTTTTCAATCCTACTAAACAAATTATTATTCATTATATTAAGATTAGATCTAAATATGGGTTTTGAAATCAATGCATCATGTTTTAAAGGGACTCAAAAATTTATAAAAATTATGATGTCCTAAATCATTCTTTCAAGGATTATCCCTTGATCAATAATACATCCCTTCCCCCCACTCCTCATTAGGTTAAGAAACCTCTATCCTTGAACCCTTCCCCCTGCCCTCCTCAAGATCCCATCCCTAATCTCTCTTACTCTAACCCTTCTCCCCTTTCCCTCCTTCCTAAACTTGCTCTTGCTCTTCTTAGCCTAGGGAAAAAAAATTAGTGACTACCTCTACTAAGTCTTCACCTTCCCTAAAGATTATTAGCCCAACTTGGCTAAACTCGATCTCAAATATCTCAACTAATGTTGGATATATTACTCTGATCGATCTAAAGGTTGAT
Source organism: Torreya grandis (assembly GCA_037957365.1). NCBI lineage: Eukaryota > Viridiplantae > Streptophyta > Pinopsida > Cupressales > Taxaceae > Torreya > Torreya grandis. The sequence continues at coordinate 2,234,555 of JARHVA010002693.1, forward strand.
AAGGCAATTGTAACCATTCTACTCTTGGCTAATATTTTGGCTAAAGTAGTGTTTGTCTCTCTTAATTCAAACCATGCTCTATCTTTGCCTCTAAAAGAACACTAATAATATGTCCATGAAGACTCATCTCATATCCTATCATTTGAAACTTTATTTTATGCCAAGGATCTAATTATTCAAGAAGCTATGTCGATTCAAGAATTACTAACTCCAATCAAATGTTCTAAGCTACCTAAGACTTTTTAATCCTATATAAGGACAATGGTATTCATTAAGAAAGAGAGAAAATGCTAAGATTATTAAGGAAATGGAAGAGGAATAATGGATGAAGGTTCAACCAAAAAAGGGTAGGAAAAAAGATGAAGTTGAAGAAGAACTAAAATTTTTTGGTAGACTGACTAATCAAAATTCTAGAAAATCAAAACCTAATAAGCAAGTATCAAAGGGTACATAAATGACCCTTAGGTACTTCCCAATAAATAATAAATAAATATAATAACTTTAAATATAAGGGGCTTTAATAACCCTATAAAATAGATATTGGCTAGAAACATGGTTCTTAATCATAAACCTGACATCTTCATCTTCCAAGAAACTAAAATGTCTAAGTAAATATTTTTGAAGAATACAGATAATATATAGGTTAAAGCTCTTTATAGTAGTATTAGTTATTGAGGTGCTTCTGAGGGGATAGAATTTTTTTGGAATCTTTTTATCTTCAAAGTAAATATCCTATTAGAAGCTGAATCTCATATTATAGTGTGCTTTAAAGATATTTGTAGTAAAGTGGAATGGGTTATTACAAATTTTTATGCTCCTAACTCCAAAAATCATTAGATAAATATCTAGGTGGATGTAATTGAGATTAGGAAACATTTCAAGGATAGAAAATTGATGGTGATAGGCTTATTGCCATAAGATGGGATATCCAATTCTTCTCTATCCCTAGGGGAAAAAAGGGGGAACCTATTCTCTCAATGATAGCATGATGGATTTTAGTGATTTTATTATAGAGTTAGAGATTATTGATGTTGAATTAAGAGGTAATCCCTTCACCTGGTCTAATAGGATATTGGGATACAACTCATTCAAGTTAGGCTTGATAGGTTTTTAGTTTCTATGATGTGGGATTTACAATTTAGCAACTCCCTATCTTCACTCCCTAAGATCAGATCTAATCACATCCCCTAATTTTATCTAGTGAAAATATATTTAAAATCAAAAGTATCCATTTCAAATTTCATAAAATGTGGCTTACCAATTTGACTCTATCAAAATATATGAAGGAATGGTGGAAGTTTTTAGTGTAAGGATCTACCATGTATATCATATCCATGAAACTCAAACATGCTAAGTATAAACTTAAGACTTGAAACAAGGAAGTTTTTGGAAATATATTCTACCAAATATGAAGAATTGTGGAGAATTTACATATATTTAAAAATAAAACCAATGATTTTGGATCCACTCCCTCTTTGCATGCTAAATAAAAGGAACTTTTAAGTTTATTTCACAATCTAAAATCTAAGGAATAAAAAAATTTGGTACCAAAAATCAAGGAAAACTTGGCTCAAGGAAGGTGATAGGAAAACCAAGTATTTTCATCACTCAACTTCTATAAATTTTTAGCATAATTTCATTTTAAAAATTAAGGGGGGAAGATGGGACTTGGCATAGATGAAAAAGATATTAAATTTCAAATTGTAAACTTCTATAAAAATCTTTTGGCTCATGTTCCCTCTCAAGATGTACAACTTGAATATCAAGTGGTTAATCTCATTTATGGAGTTATTTTCCAAGAAGATAACACCTCCATCTTTTATCCACATTTTTCTGAAGACATTAGATCCATTATATTCTCTCTATAAGGTGATAAGGCCCATAACATAGATGGTTTCCCCCCATTCTTATTCTTGGTCTTTTAGGACATCATCCAAAATAAATTTTTCTTGGTTGTGTTTTAATTATTTAAATATATAACTATGCTTCAAGAACTCAAAAATACTTTTCTAGTTCTAATCCCTAAGAAGCATGGGGAAAACTAGTTAAAGGATTTTAGACCAATCATCTTATGTTCCACTTTCTAAAAAATCTGCACTAAAGGTTTGGCTTTCAAAATTCAAATGCTTCTTAATAAGTTGATTTTGGAACAACAAGGATATTTTGTATTTGATATAAAAATATTGGATGGCATTATTATTTCCCATGAAACTATGCATTCAGTGTCTAATTCCTCATAACAAGGTATGTTCCTCAAATTGGATATGAATAAAGCATATAACAGGGTTTCAAGGCACTTTCTAGATAGATTCCTTCAAAAATCTAGGGCTAACCAGGTTCTTAGAAATTTGATTTCTTCCTTCATATCCTCTCCCATGTTCTTAGTTATTATCAATGGGGTTCCCAAAGGTTTTTTTCCAGCAGACAGAGGTCTCAGACAAGGTGATCCACTTTCACCACATTTGTTTATATTAATGGAAAAAACCTTGGGCAAAATAACTGACATTGGAAATTCTTTTGGGGTTATCAAAGGAATTTTAGCAGCATTGAAAAATAGATATACCACCCATAAAAATTCATAGATGACACTCTAATGATGGGAGAAGCCTCAATTTTTAAAGTTAAATGTTTCATGAAGATCCTTGAAATATATGAGATAATGTCAGGTCAAAGTGTTAACTTCCTCAAAATCTCCTTATTATTTATCAATAATTTTCATTCTCTACAAGGGAATATTTCCAAGATCATCACTTGTGTAATAAATAATCTTCCTTCCTCTTACCTAGGCATTCTTCTTTTTGAAGGAAATATTAAATTAAATTTATGGAATCCTCTCATTGATAAGATTTAGAGGAAATTGTCTAGATGGAAAGGGGATTTTTTTTCCTAAGCTATAAAATTGCAATTAATTAAGATCTCATTGCAAAGCATCCCATTTTACTTCATGTCCTTATTTTTTATCTTGAGAAAAGTGGTAGAATAAATTGAGCAACTATTAAAAAAATACTTTAGATGGGAATGGAAGATAGATTTAGATTCCCCCTTTTATCCTAGAATAAAGTTTACTTACCCTTAGCTAAAGGATGATTGGTACTCATAAGGGTGAGATATATGAATCAATATCTATTAACTAATCAAGAATGCAAGGTGATTAAGGAAGATAATAATGGACTAGGATCATCAAGGAAAAATACCTAAATTTGGGGGAGGGTTCTTGCTTTCTTGTTGATGAAAGTCTTGTTAATGATTTTGCATTTTGGAAAGCCTTAAGAGATGGAAAGGATATTATTATGATAGGGTTAAAATGGAAAAGAGGTAGATGAAATAGAGTTGATTTTTATGGGCATATTTGGTTAAATTAAACCCTACTTGGTTCCTTATATCTTGTAGTGGGGCTAAGCGAGTATTTCAAAGAGGTCATAGGCCATAGGGTGTGTGATTATTAGCAGGATATTGAAGGCATAAAAAGGTGGAAGATTCTCCACAAAGAATATTTGAGTCATCAACAAACTCTTTTCTTATAATATTTAAATATGACACTTTAGAACACTCATATTAGCATCTTCCTAAAAGATGATGATCTAATTAGGAAGGCTAATCCCAACAAGTTATTTTCTATCAAATTTAGTTATCTTTCTCTATGGGATAAAGAAAAAATAGGGGAAAAATGAAATTATTTGTGCATTAAAAATCTTATCTCAAAGATCAATATTTTCTTTTGGCTAGTATCTCAAAGCAAAATATTAATAGTGGATAATCTAATCAAGAGGGGAATTACAATTCCTAACAGGTGCACTCTATACAAATAGGAGGTTGAATCTATAGAACACATTTTCCTTTCCTATCCTTTTGGTTCTTCCATATTCATATATTTATTTAATTTTTCCAATTACTCTTATGTTCCACTAAGGTCCATAAAAGATTTGATCTACCAATGGGAGGCACCATGGGATTACCTGTCTCTAAAATTTTGGTGGAATCTTTTTCTTCCTCACATTTTTGGGGGAATTTGTATTTCTAGGACTTTGATCATATTTGATAATCTAAATCTTAGTCATTACTCAAATTTCATGAAAATTATGGCTTTTTTCAAAGATAATTGGTTAGTCTATTCCTCTTCCTATGATTATCCTCCCTCCCCTCAATTTTATTTGATTATCTACTTTTTAAACCTTAAAATTTATGCAAATTATCACAAACAGTGGGTATATAAATCTAATATTAAGTGGATTCAACCTCCACCTCAATTGTATAAACTAAAATTCAATGGAGTGGTTAAAGGGAACCTTGAACCTACAGGAGATGGAGGTGTCATCTAGGACTCTAATGAAAACCTCATGGTCGCTTATACATGACCTCTAAAGATCCAACCCAATCATATGGTGGAATCCAACACTAGTTGGTAGGGAATAGAACTCACATTTAAGTTGGTCTTGGATAATTTGTAGGTAGAGGGAGATTTGATGAATATCATCAAATGTCTGAAAGGTTCCTCTCAATCTTCCTAGAATATAACTAGTATAATAGAAGATGCTAAAAAATTACTTACTTTATTTAAGGGGGTGTCTATAGATCATGTTTATAGATAAGTTAATAAAATAATTGATAAAATAGCAAATTTAGGGGTCATTAGTGGATCTCTCACCCATTAGCAAGGTGATATGGCATTTCTTATTGATTTCATTCCCTTCATTGAACACGATAAAGGATAATCTAATATGTGATATTATGGGTTTCATTATTGTTAAATATAATTATCAAGGGTGGAGGATATTTCACACATGTAAGGTTATCATGTCTCAACCACACCTTAATATATTAAATGAATGGATTTATTTCACATTAATCTCTAATAAGTTTAATGAAATTGTTATTAACAACATTCTAGATTTATTGCAAGTGGCCTCATATATAAAAAGTTTAGGAGAAGAAAATAGCCAAAGATGAGAGGAGAACACAACAAGGTAGAGCCAATATCCTATGCATAAGTGAAGGAATATGCCTATGTTTGAAAAAATATGGTTAAGGGTAGACTCACTAGCTACATGGAAAGATTGGTTAGCCATGATGTGGTGATTTCTAGAGATTTTACTCATGGATGGAATGATAGGGAGGTTTGAATGTATGGTCTAAAGCTCATGGTCATTGAAGAAGTCATCAATAACATCATAGGTATGGATTATTATATCATAAATGCATTCAAATATTAAAATAGAAATGATGAATTGTTTAGCATTTTTTATAGCTCTAAGAAAAAAATCCCAAGCCATTGAACCAAAAAGGGTTTCTGAGGGTGGACCTTCCTAGGAAGTGGTTAAATGTTTGCTTCTAAATAATTAGGTAAATCACCCTTGAGGTAAATCATATGGTGATATTCTCTCACCACTTTTTTCTCCTCAACCACTTAAGGGGTCACCCAATTAGTATACCCTTATTTCTATTCAAATCATTGAAAGTGTCTATTAACAATTTTAAATGTAATCCCTTAGCTAATATAATACACCAAGTGATAATTTTGCTCTTGGTCAAAATGGGGGAATCCCTTTGGAAAAATTATATTACAAATTCCATTCATATTACAAGTGATCAGGAACAATCAGATAGGGATGATGATTTTTCTTAGAACCTAAAGCAAAACATGTAAGGGGATAGAATGAATATTTTGGATCAAAAAAGGTATATGGAGATTTATAACCTAGTGATAGCCAAGAGGCTGTCCAAGTATTTATGAAACCCATCATTATCATGGGTTGGGTCTCCTTCAATTTTAAACTAAAAGAGGAGATTAAACAATCTATTAAAAAACTACAAACTAAGGTGGCCATTTAGAAGTTATTAAACATGGAAATTTTTTATGAGATCAATAAGTTAAAAAAAAATTGCTCCCTAGATATTTATCCTTGGGTAAGGGTTACTTTTATTAATATAAGTAGGAATAAGTATATGTTGGTTAGACCCACCAAAGAGCAAGAACTAATTACAGCAGAGGTGGATATGAAGTTAGGATGGATATTGAATAGAGGAAGGAGGAGTTTAAGTCTACTAGGATGAAGAGGAAGAGGCCCATCATGGAATATATGAAAGTAATAGTAAATTGAATAAAAATTAGGTAAAAGAAAACAAATAACATGAGGACCAAAAACTATTCCTCTATTCAGAGTCGAAGATTCAAACTAGCTATCTTTATGTCTAGGTTTTCTCTCATCTTTCTTATGGTGTTTTGGCATATTTTTGGATGAAGACAATGGTTCTAGTTGGTTTCTAGGTTATATTTCTTTTTGTCTTGATATTTTATCCTTGATATCTTTTATAATCTTTTTGTAATAGGCATGGGACCCTCAACCCATATTTTAACCCTATCAAATAAAATATATATTTTCCAATACATTACCTTTCATTCCTTAAAAAACTATAATATGTGATGATATTATAAAATAACTATCAATAATTAATATTGGTTGGAATATAAACCATTTTTTTAGTGTATATTCAAGATAAAAATAATATAAACATGGATAGTTACATCTATTAGTAATGTTGTTGTGTTAGTGATAGTTTCATGTCCAATTAGTAATTTCAACAACATCATTTAAGGCCATTGATGTCAATTGTAAGGGAGATTTGGGCCTCCTCCTTATATCTCAAACTAATTTATAACTACAGTCTAAAAAATAATTACCCATATCAAAATAAAAATAACAGTAATATAAACATAAAAAGAATTCAAACTCATACAATAATTCATTCAGCTATTCATAATCACATGAATATTTACAATAATAAAGATCATAATAGATATTGGACATTTCACAAAGTGTTATAATAAAGTTTTCAAGTGTGAAATTAAATATTCATTCTTTAAATCCATGACCCTAATGTTATTTACAGTTACATCAATCAAAAATATAATATTTACTAATAGGGATTATAAGTATAAATTTCACAAAGTAATTCTCCTACTAATTCCTTATTGCTCCAACAAGGATTTATTTGACAAGAGGAATATGTAATGGCATACAATGAGGCCAAAAAATGATGAACAATATCCTATTATGCTCTAGCTTATCAACAATACATTGTGAAATTTGCAGGTGTTTAACTCTAAAGATCTAGATTAGGGGTATCTAAGGTTAAAGGGGTGTGTCAAAATGAAATGGTACAGGGGTGATAATTAGATCTATATCAAGCTAATTAAATGCTAAACTTATATATAAGTATATATTGAATTTATTATGATGAGATAGTCTAAATATGAAAAGTAAAACTATGCTAGATTTAGAAATGATAATGAAATCATGTACTTAGATTATTATAATGCTAATGTAGTTTTAGATATAAACCAAAAATAAATAAGGCATGCAGAAGATTATGTAACATTCATCAAATTATATATTTGATGCTTTTAGTGCTCTAGATAATAACATCAGCTTGGGATGGGTATATTGATATTATTATTTGGGTTTGATTTTAGTGTCATATAAAGAATATTTGTTTAAATAAGATGCAACCACCTATATGCATTTGGATATTTCTTCACCTTCACTCTAGTTTATTCATATTTGGGTCATAGATTTTCATTCCTTGTGAAATGGCAAAACCCTATCTTTCCATCTTTATAGTGACCTTGGGTAAAAATGGGTTAGTAAACACATGGTGTCAAGCTACCCTAAGGACTCCATTATAAGTGGGCACTACCTACATATCCAATACTCCATAAGATGTCCTTAGACTCATGTAGATCTCTTATATGTGTTTTCTTGTGTGTGAATCATGAAATATGTGTAAATCAATTATAATAGTGACCTAGATAAATAATAATAACAGTAATATAAACATAAAAAAATTCAAACTCATACAATAATTCATTCATCTATTCATAATCACATGAATATTTACAATAATAAAGATCATAATAGATATTGGACATTTCAAAAAGTGTTATAATAAAGTTTTCAAGTGTGAAATTAAATATTCATTCTTTAAATCCATGACCCTAATGTTATTTACAGTTACATCAATCAAAAATATAATATTTACTAATAGGGATTATAAGTATAAATTTCACAAAGTAATTCTCCTACTAATTCCTTATTTCTCCAACAAGGATTTATTTGACAAGAGGAATATGTAATGGCATACAATGAGGCCAAAAAATGATGAACAATATCCTATTATGCTCTAGCTTATCAACAATACATTGTGAAATTTGCAGGTGTTTAACTCTAAAGATCTAGATTAGGGGTATCTAAGGTTAAAGGGGTGTGTCAAAATGAAATGGTACAGGGGTGATAATTAGATCTATATCAAGCTAATTAAATGCTAAAATTATATATAAGTATATATTGAATTTATTATGATGAGATAGTCTAAATATGAAAAGTAAAACTATGCTAGATTTAGAAATGATAATGAAATCATGTACTTAGATTATTATAATGCTAATGTAGTTTTAGATATAAAACAAAAATAAATAAGGCATGAGGAAGATTATGTAACATTCATCAAATTATATATTTGATGCTTTTAGTGCTCTAGATAATAACATCAGCTTGGGATGGTTATATTGATATTATTATTTGGGTTTGATTTTAGTGTCATATAAAGAATATTTGTTTAAATAAGATGCAACCACCTATATGCATTTGGATATTTCTTCACCTTCACTCTATTTTATTCATATTTGGGTCATAGATTTTCATTCCTTGTGAAATGGCAAAACCCTATCTTTCCATCTTTATAGTGACCTTGGGTAAAAATGGGTTAGTAAACACATGGTGTCAAGCTACCCTAAGGACTCCATTATAAGTGGGCACTACCTACATATCCAATACTCCATAAGATGGCCTTAGACTCATGTAGATCTCTTATATGTGTTTTCTTGTGTGTGAATCATGAAATATGTGTAAATCAATTATAATAGTGACCTAGATAAATAATAATAACAGTAATATAAACATAAAAAAAATTCAAACTCATACAATAATTCATTCATCTATTCATAATCACATGAATATTTACAATAATAAATATCATAATAGATATTGGACATTTTAAAAAGTGTTATAATAAAGTTTTCAAGTGTGAAATTAAATATTCATTCTTTAAATCCATGACCCTAATGTTATTTACAGTTACATCAATCAAAAATATAATATTTACTAATAGGGATTATAGGTATAAATTTCACAAAGTAATTCTCCTACTAATTCCTTATTTCTCCAACAAGGATTTATTTGACAAGAGGAATATGTAATGGCATACAATGAGGCCAAAAAATGATGAACAATATCCTATTATGCTCTAGCTTATCAACAATACATTGTGAAATTTGCAGGTGTTTAACTCTAAAGATCTAGATTAGGGGTATCTAAGGTTAAAGGGGTGTGTCAAAATGAAATGGTACAGGGGTGATAAGTAGATCTATATCAATCTAATTAAATTCTAAACTTATATATAAGTATATATTGAATTTATTATGATGAGATAGTCTAAATATGAAAAGTAAAACTGTGCTAGATTTAGAAATGATAATGAAATCATGTACTTAGATTATTATAATGCTAGTGTAGTTTTAGATATAAAACAAAAATAAATAAGGCATGAGGAAGATTATGTAACATTCATCAAATTATATATATGATGCTTTTAGTGCTCTAGATAATAACATCAGCTTGGGATGGTTATATTGATATTATTATTTGGGTTTGATTTTAGTGTCATATAAAGAATATTTGTTTAAATAAGATGCAACCACCTATATGCATTTGGATATTTCTTCACATTCACTCTAGTTTATTCATATTTGGGTCATAGATTTTCATTCCTTGTGAAATGGCAAGACCCTATCTTTCCATCTTTATAGTGACCTTGGGTAAAAATGGGTTAGTAAACACATGGTGTCAAGCTACCCTAAGGACTCCATTATAAGTGGGCACTACCTACATATCCAATACTCCATAAGATGGCCTTAGACTCATGTAGATCTCTTATATGTGTTTTCTTGTGTGTGAATCATGAAATATGTGTAAATCAATTATAATAGTGACCTAGATAAATAATAATAACAGTAATATAAACATAAAAAAAATTCAAACCCATACAATAATTCATTCATCTATGCATAATCACATGAATATTTACAATAATAAAGATCATAATAGATATTGGACATTTCACAAAGTGTTATAATAAAGTTTTCAAGTGTGAAATTAAATATTCATTCTTTAAATCCATGACCCTAATGTTATTTACAGTTACATCAATCAAAAATATAATATTTACTAATAGGGATTATAAGTATAAATTTCACAAAATAATTCTCCTACTAATTCCTTATTGCTCCAACAAGGATTTATTTGATAAGAGGAATATGTAATGGCATACAATGAAGCCAAAAAATGATGAACAATATCCTATTATGCTCTAGCTTATCAACAATACATTGTGAAATTTGCAGGTGTTTAACTCTAAAGATCTAGATTAGGGGTATCTAAGGTTAAAGGGGTGTGTCAAAATGAAATGGTACAGGGGTGATAATTAGATCTATATCAAGCTAATTAAATGCTAAACTTATATATAAGTATATATTGAATTTATTATGATGAGATAGTCTAAATATGAAAAGTAAAACTATGCTAGATTTAGAAATGATAATGAAATCATGTACTTAGATTATTATAATGCTAATGTAGTTTGAGATATAAAACAAAAATAAATAAGGCATGAGGAAGATTATGTAATATTCATCAAATTATATATTTGATGCTTTTAGTGCTCTAGATAATAACATCAGCTTGGGATGGTTATATTGATATTATTATTTGGGTTTGATTTTAGTGTCATATAAAGAATATTTATTTAAATAAGATGCAACCACCTATATGCATTTGGATATTTCTTCACCTTCACTCTAGTTTATTCATATTTGGGTCATAGATTTTCATTCCTTGTGAAATGGCAAAACCCTATCTTTCCATCTTTATAGTGACCTTGGGTAAAAATGGGTTATTAAACACATGGTGTCAAGCTACCCTAAGGACTCCATTATAAGTGGGCACTACCTACATATCCAATACTCCATAAGACGGCCTTAGACTCATGTAGATCTCTTATATGTGTTTTCTTGTGTGTGAATCATGAAATATGTGTAAATCAATTATAATAGTGACCTAGATAAACAATAATAACAGTAATATAAACATAAAAAAAATTCAAACTCATACAATAATTCATTCATCTATTCATAATCAAATGAATATTTACAATAATAAAGATCATAATAGATATTGGACATTTCACAAAGTGTTATAATAAAGTTTTCAAGTGTGAAATTAAATATTCATTCTTTAAATCCATGACCCTAATGTTATTTACAGTTACATCAATCAAAAATATAATATTTACTAATAGGGATTATAAGTATAAATTTCACAAAGTAATTCTCCTACTAATTCCTTATTGCTCCAACAAGGATTTATTTAGCAAGAGGAATATGCAATGGCATACAATGAGGCCAAAAAATGATGAACAATATCCTATTATGCTCTAGCTTATCAACAATACATTGTGAAATTTGCAGGTGTTTAACTCTAAAGATCTAGATTAGGGGTATCTAAGGTTAAAGGGGTGTGTCAAAATGAAATGGTACAGGGGTGATAATTAGATCTATATCAATCTAATTAAATGCTAAACTTATATATAAGTATAAATTGAATTTATTATGATGAGATAGTCTAAATATGAAAAGTAAAACTATGCTAGATTTAGAAATGATAATGAAATCATGCACTTAGATTATTATAATGCTAATGTAGTTTAAGATATAAAACAAAAATAAATAAGGTATGAGGAAGATTATGTAACATTAATCAAATTATATATTTGATGCTTTTAGTGCTCTAAATAATAACATCAGCTTGGGATGGTTATATTGATATTATTATTTGGGTTTGATTTTAGTGTCATATAAAGAATATTTATTTAAATAAGATGCAACCACCTATATGCATTTGGATATTTCTTCACCTTCACTCTAGTTTATTCATATTTGGGTCATAGATTTTCATTCCTTGTGAAATGGCAAAACCCTATCTTTCCATCTTTATAGTGACCTTGGGTAAAAATGGGTTAGTAAACACATGGTGTCAAGCTACCCTAAGGAATCCATTATAAGGGGGCACTACCTACATATCCAATACTCCATAAGATTGCCTTAGACTCATGTAGATCTCTTATATGTGTTTTCTTGTGTGTGAATCATGAAATATGTGTAAATCAATTATAATAGTGACCTAGATAAATAATAATAACAGTAATATAAACATTAAAAAAATTCAAACTCATACAATAATTCATTCATCTATCCATAATCACATGAATATTTACAATAATAAAGATCATAATAGATACTGGACATTTCACAGAGTGTAATAATAAAGTTTTCAAGTGTGAAATTAAATATTCATTCTTTAAATCCATGACCCTAATGTTATTTACAGTTACATCAATCAAAAATATAATATTTACTAATAGGGATTATAAGTATAAATTTCACAAAGTAATTCTCCTACTAATTCCTTATTACTCCAACAAGGATTTATTTGACAAGAGGAATATGTAATGGCATACAATGAGGCCAAAAAATGATGAACAATATCCTATTATGCTCTAGCTTATCAACAATACATTGTGAAATTTGCAGGTGTTTAACTCTAAAGATCTAGATTAGGGGTATCTAAGGTTAAAGGGGTGTGTCAAAATGAAATGGTACAGGGGTGATAATTAGATCTATATCAAGCTAATAAAATTCTAAACTTATATATAAGTATATATTGAATTTATTATGATGAGATAGTCTAAATATGAAAAGTAAAACTATGCTAGATTTAGAAATGATAATGAAATCATGTACTTAGATGATTATAATGATAATGTAGTTTTAGATATAAAACAAAAATAAATAAGGCATGAGGAAGATTATGTAACATTCATCAAATTATATATTTGATACTTTTAGTGCTCTAGATAATAACATCAGCTTGGGATGGTTATATTGATATTATTATTTGGGTTTGATTTTAGTGTCATATAAAGAATATTTGTTTAAATAAGATGCAACCACCTATATGCATTTGGATATTTCTTCACCTTCACTCTAGTTTATTCATATTTGGGTCATAGATTTTCATTCCTTGTGAAATGGCAAAACCCTATCTTTCCATCTTTATAGTGACCTTGGGTAAAAATGGGTTAGTAAACACATGGTGTCAAGCTACCCTAAGGACTCCATTATAAGTGGGCACTACCTACATATCCAATACTCCATAAGATGGCCTTAGACTCATGTAGATCTCTTATATGTGTTTTCTTGTGTGTGAATCATGAAATATGTGTAAATCAATTATAATAGTGACCTAGATAAATAATAATAACAGTAATATAAACATAAAAAGAATTCAAACTCATACAATAATTCATTCATCTATTCATAATCACATGAATATTTACAATAATAAAGATCATAATAGATATTGGACATTTCACAAAGTGTTATAATAAAGTTTTCAAGTGTGAAATTAAATATTCATTCTTTAAATCCATGACCCTAATGTTATTTACAGTTACATCAATCAAAAATATAATATTTACTAATAGGGATTATAAGTATAAATTTCACAAAGTAATTCTCCTACTAATTCCTTATTGCTCCAACAAGGATTTATTTGACAAGAGGAATATGTAATGGCATACAATGAGGCCAAAAAATGATGAACAATATCCTATTATGCTCTAGCTTATCAACAATACATTGTGAAATTTGCAGGTGTTTAACTCTAAAGATCTAGATTAGGGGTATCTAAGGTTAAATGGGTGTGTCAAAATGAAATGGTACAGGGGTGATAATTAGATCTATATCAAGCTAATTAAATGCTAAACTTATATATAAGTATATATTGAATTTATTATGATGAGATAGTCTAAATATGAAAAGTAAAACTATGCTAGATTTAGAAATGATAATGAAATCATGCACTTAGATTATGATAATTCTAATGTAGTTTTAGATATAAAACAAAAATAAATAAGGCATGAGGATGATTATGTAACATTCATCAAATTATATATTTGATGCTTTTAGTGCTCTAGATAATAACATTAGCTTGGGATGGTTATATTGATATTATTATTTGGGTTTGATTTTAGTGTCATATAAAGAATATTTGTTTAAATAAGATGCAACCACCTATATGCATTTGGATATTTCTTCACCTTCACTCTATTTTATTAATATTTGGGTCATAGATTTTCATTCCTTGTGAAATGGCAAAACCCTATCTTTCCATCTTTATAGTGACCTTGGGTAAAAATGGGTTAGTAAACACATGGTGTCAAGCTACCCTAAGGACTCCATTATAAGTGGGCACTACCTACATATCCAATACTCCATAAGATGGCCTTAGACTCATGTAGATCTCTTATATGTGTTTTCTTGTGTGTGAATCATGAAATATGTGTAAATCAATTATAATAGTGACCTAGATTGTAAATTGATAAATTAAGTTCTTAGGTTGATCCTTTGTACTTGAAACTATAGATGTGTAATCCCTATGACTAGTATGTAAATATAAGTGTAATAAGGAAGACTTATTCAATTAAATTCTTGATAAAGTGTTTTTTATAAGTTTCCTTGGTCTCTCTGGTCTTTTCCATGTGTTCATAGGTGAATAATGAATGAGGATTGATATTGGATTCATATCAATCCCTTTTGAGTAATAATTCATAGTAAATCACTTAGGTTGACCATTGGATGTTTCATTTTTAAACTGTATGACTTAGGGCAATATACACATATGTCAAGATAATAAAATAACATCAACAATATTATTTATCCCAGACATTAGTGTCTACGAGTAGGAGAACATGTATAAATTTTGAACTTGCATAAATGGAAGGTAAGTACATTTTAAGCATTCTAGACAAGATAAAAGACTTAGATCATCAACATAATATTGGTCGTACTAAGAGATATAGTCCAAGGGGTATAAATATAGATTAGATATGAGATTTATAGTAGTGGAAAAGGTATATAACTAAGAGGAACAACCAAGGTCTAAGTTTTCCATGTGTGCAGAAATGAGGTTCTATATAATCATAAAATATTGTCTACATTACCCCCCTTTTAATCTAGTAATAAAATTACTAGTTTAAAGGAAAGGAATGGTACCTAAGTGTGTATGCACACCTTATATTTTCATGTGTCCAATTGGAGTGATTTTATGTGATTGAACTATAACCAAGATCATGTTAAATTATAAAATTAGTGCATATAATCTAGTTTGAAAGTAATTGAAATTGATTGAAATTGAAAAAGCAAGGTTTAGGAGCACACCTATGTTGATGTAACTACCTTTGTTATTGGAAAGTTGTTTTGAAAAATATTAATCATTATAAGGCTATAAAACTAATATTAGAATAAATATAAATAAATATTTAAAGTTCATATATCTAGGGGGGAGAGAGAGAGAGAGAGAGAGAGAGAGATTGTAAGGCACATTCACCTAAATAAAAAATTTAGGTTTTATGGTGTTTAATACCTATGTTGTTTAAGGTATAATTATAGTAAATGAGGGTAGAAATAAGCAATTAATATAGCCATAAATTTCTAACAGAATTGATCTAGTTTGACATTTCTAAAATATCAAAAAATTATGTAAATAGTTATTTAGATGGAAATTAACTAAGACAAAAGATCTAAAGGCTATAAATCCTTAACATCCTTAACACTCCACTATGATGAAATGTGCCTACATACCAACACTCCTAGGAAGGATCAATCATGATGTAGTTCTCCCCACCTAATTTCTAGTGCAAGTGCAACTGAAGCTAGTATGAATGTCAAATTGAGAGATTTTACTATGCTTGAGATTGGAAATATGAGTATTATAAGCTTAAGAATGTTGTAGATTGATATATGTATAATTAGGGTAAAATAGGATTGATAAACTTGATTGCATAGAACTTATTCTAAGTTTGTTTGTGTAATTTGCATCTTATTTACATCTAGTAGATAAAGGCATGAAATTCATGTATATATTGTTCTAGTTCTTGTGCGGGTCTTAAAAGAGGTCTAGGCTGACCCTATGTTGTTTTTGATTTGAAAATATATTTATTGGTAAAAAAATCTAATAAAAGTAAAATAACACCCAAATTGGGACACTAACACCATTAGCACTATTGTCCCAATTATGTTGTTAGTGTCTAGGTAGTAAAACCTGAGGCACTATGTTGTTAGTGTTTAAGTGAAGGTTTTGGACTACTTATAAGTTGTTTAGGGATCCATGTGGCCCACACAAAGGTTGGATAAGTGTCTAAATAGACCCTAAGATAGGTCTATGGCTAAGTTAGGGATGGGTGGTCTCAATTATCACTCTTAGCAATCAAGTGTCATTTTTAGATTATTAAATTTACCACCCATTTATTCTAGAAATGTAGTAAAATAAAATAACTAGAATAAAATAAAAATAAGCATACTTAGAATTACCTAAGATGTGAATCCAATGAATCTAGATCTAAGTATGTGAAGCATGATCCATTACATGTCCTACAAATGAAATGTGCATAAGTCAATCATAAGTAAAAGACAAAATTAGGTAAATAGATAAGAGAGAGGAAAGGAACAAATACACTAGGTATATGAATCAATGCATAAACTTAGTGACAACCTATGTGTTTTCATGTAGATATCAATTAATCAGTGAATAACTTGATTGATCTAATGGCTTGCTCAATCCCTATGTGTGGGTGGATCAAGAAGATAATTCGATTTTGACTCCATCATTTCCCACCCCTGATTATTAAGTCATAACCTATAAATAGATCATATTGGATTGGATTAATGGTGTGTCCAACCCTCTCATGTAGGTGTTTCAATAACTCAAGTAGACTATGACTCCATCATTTCCTACCCATGTGTAGTAGATGCTTTCAAAACTAACATTATGTGATATAACTAAATATGTGTAGCTATAATTAGAATTGTCTATGTTAACTTTGTGGCCACACAATAACTTTGTAATTTAAAATTAATCTAATCCACTTGAGAATATTATGTGGATCTAGTCCACTTGGAAATATTAGGTGTATCTAGGCCACTTGGGAATGCCAACCACTATAGATGGATTAAGGCATCAATATGGTGTGTACCATTGAACATGGTGTCTTTTGTGTACAATATAAAGATTGACATGTAGTTATTCATTCCATTTGATCAAATGGTGCATAAGTGAGCATATAAAAATAATTTTTTGTGCACATGCCCCCAAATTTAGTCTAAACTAAGTAAAACTGGTAATATATAACTTAATATGTGCAAACCTAGATTGTACATGTCATAATTTTCTATCTAATCTAGAATTT
Organism: Torreya grandis; assembly: GCA_037957365.1. Lineage (NCBI taxonomy): Eukaryota > Viridiplantae > Streptophyta > Pinopsida > Cupressales > Taxaceae > Torreya > Torreya grandis. The sequence goes on from JARHVA010002693.1 coordinate 2,251,970, forward strand.
CCTAAAACCAAGGCTATTGGATAATGGTGTCATATCATGGATAGTAGCATTGGTGGTGATAGTGTCCCAATTTGAGTGTTAATGTCTAATTGTTCTAATTTCAATGTAACTAAAAGTAGTCTCTATGTCATTATTTCCCACTATGTTTTTCCTAAAACTAATTTTTGTATTCTATACATGTGTGTTAAAAATATATGCTACGTACATTTAGATATATTTATCTCTATGAAAAACCTCTATGAATACCCCTTATATTGAGAAGAGGAGTTGAACCTATGTAAGAATTGTCCTCAAAATAAAATAGCTACAATATATGTGTTAGCCAGAGCATTTATGATATCTATGTAATAAACCAATATAATATGTATACATAACATCATAATGCAATATAGTTTTATCATAGGTTTTTAGTGTATGATATGTTAGATCTATCATTCACAATACTATCAATATAGATATAAAAATGTATATTAATAATAGATCTAAGTAATAACTGAGTAACTACCTAAGGGGATGGGGCATGATGTCTATCATGGACCCAAGTAGGAAGGGGAGATATATGAGGTTCCTTATATAATCTAAAATTGGAGTGTGTAACAAATAAGATAAAAGTGTCATGGCCATGACACAGAAGAAAAAATACATGTGATAGACATGAGGCATGTAAAGTAGGATTAGGGGTCATAATAAAAGGAACATGGGCATGTGTCACTTAATATGTGAAAGATATAAATACAAGGACATGTTTAAATGTCTACATATGCAAACAACAATCAAATTTTCTTAGATCCACATGAAAAGACATGTTCAAATATATGCATACACATTCATGAAGGCACACAAAAGGATATGGGCACATATCCAAAACATACATAAAATTAAAATAAGTGGCATAGAGACATAGAGAAATGGCATATTCAAATTCCCTTGAATAGAAAAAGCATATAGACACAATCAAGTTTAAACTAGGAAAGATATAAATGAAAGTATGTATGAACATATGGTACAAATTTTTATAAGAGTAAAGATGTATTTAAGTTGAGTCTAGATTAGTAGTAGTAAGTAATGAATCTAAGTAGGTATAGGATGATCAATATCAAGATATAATAATGTTAAATATGTGATGCAGAGTTTAGAAATATGTAACTTGGCAAATTGAAATTGTGTATAGGATGCCCCTAAATAGGCAAATTTATAAAATGAGGAACCCATGTATCTATGTATATGCCTCAAGTGGGTAGATAGTATAAAATATGGATTTGTGTAGTGGACCTAAGTCCTGTAAGTATCTACAAGAACTTGACAAGAACAAGTGAATCATGTATATGGGATAAAAACTAACTATACTAAGATATCTAACATATGTAGTATTTACAAATTATAAAAAATGTAAATATGGAAATGCATAAAATCTATAATTTTTATTTTCTAAGTAAATATTTGAATGCCTTTGTGTTTTGGCATATTATATTATTTTTTATTTTCTATATATAATCCATGTACAAGTAACATGAAAATTAAACTATATACAAGGAGAAATAAATAAGGAAACTATGTAGGAGAAGTGAGTAACATACTAACAAATGAGTCTCATGGGGGATGAACTATCAATGTGCCCTATGTCAAATTAACCAAAAATAATTATGTATGTTGTGTGAAAAGGAAATTGAGGTCCTCTACCATAGTGATTTATCTATAGATGGTACTACATAAGAAGTGATGCTAGGAATTTGTGAAGCTAAATGCGATGTCTTGTGAACTGTAGGAGTTTTAGGGACCCATATGGTAGAATATTTTTTAGCTAGCATGGGTACACTATACCGAGAAACTTGGGAACTTAATAACACTGATGTTAGAAGGAAAAGAGTAGAGGAGGCTCTCTATAATTTGTATCATATCTCTTACGTAGGGGTCTCTCTAATGAGGGTCTCCATGGGATAGTATGTGTATGTAGTAACACTATAGAAGTAGACCTCACCTATATTGGTGAATTAATTGAACTATGTGGTGTACTAATAGGAATTGTGATTAGAAATATAAATGGTATATATGGTTTGAATTCATGTGGGATATGTAAATGATATTCATATGAGATACCCTCAACTATAACCACTTGATTATAATGTATGTACTTTAGGCATCATTACATGATGGATGGAATGGCTCATAGTTTCTATATTCATGGCTTACCCAATAACATGTCAAATGTACCTATATTAGGTACTACTAAGAATCTAGAGGCCATATGTGTAAATCCATTTTGTATTGGAAGTACAATATCCCCAATGGATCTTTTAACATGGACACTTAAACCATGAATAACTATGTCGGTAAGATAAATTTCCTACTCTGAATAACCCAAATGACATAGAATTATGATAGTGCACATGTTAATAATTGACCCATTATCAACCGTAAAAATCTAAATAGGATGATGATCAATGTAGTCTCATAAAAAAAGTGCATATAAATATTAATCATCATCAAAAATCTCCTATTGTAATAAAGTGATGAGTGGTCTAGCTAGTACTATAGTATGATACACACTAATGATATTATGTAGGGGGTGTGCATCCTCTATAGTAGTGTGATATGATGTTGATGGTATATGTGTCTGATACATATAGTGAACACCTAAAAGGGCCCCCTATCTTAGTAGTTGTATGATTTATAAATAAACCTAAAAATATTTTCAATGCCTTAGCTTCCATTTGTTGAACTTTGGGTGCCTTTATGGGTGTTCCCACATCAATGATGTTGGGCTCTATAAAATCTTATATCTTGTGTTTCATGATGATACATCAGTTTATAATATGGTTTGGTTCCTTAAAATAGTCACATAATGCATTAAAATCATAGTTCTTTGGAAGAGGCCATGTCATATCAACCTCTTTGATGGGAGGGAGAGATATGACATTGCATTCCAAGAGTTGTTGTAAAACACATGTTGGTGACTTGAGAAGATTGATGAAAAAAATTTGTGGAAGAATTGATCAAACCAAAAGAGGAGGTAGATCTAAATTTTTTTTTAACTATGGCCTTTATATCACTCTTGCTTTATTGGACCTTACTTTTTATGGAGGCTTATTATAAATCTTAGTAGTTTACTCTGATCCAATTGTGTACTTTAATTTGCCCATAGAGAGAAGCTTGACATCCCTTTCTTTCACATTGTGGCATAAATTTTTGAATGTTGTAAACTTATTGAATAAGATGGATTCATGCAATGCTAGTAGTAAATTTTTTTTAAAATGTCTTGGTTGTCTCTATATACCATGGGGCTAGTCATCTTTTCCAATATAGTTTTATATCACAAGACATATTCTCCACTAGGCTCATTGTATTTTTGCTTTAGTTGCCACTTAACCATATGAGATCTTATCACTGATGTTAATTTTAAAATGTGTTAAAAATATATCTACCAATGGATTGAATTTAGTGATAGAATAATTTGGAAGATAATATAACCATTGTAAGTCATAGTCTTTTAGATTGCATGGGAACAACTTAGTAAGGAGCCAATCATTGAATACATATTTCAAACATGATATGTGGAAATATCATATATGGTACTTTGGGTCACCCTTACCATCATAAAAATTAACCTTAGGTGACACAAGTCTAGATGGAAAAAGAGTTTCCATTATGTGATGTGCCAAAGGTGCATGTAAAAGAACATACATCCATCAAAAAAGTAGCGAACAAAATGTAGCATGAAAAATGTAGAGAGGATAAAATGTAGCAAGGAAAAAATATAGTGAGGATAAAACATCATAGGAAAAAAACATAGTAAAGTATGCTCTCACATAGAAGATGACATAATTTTCAACTAAAGGTCCAAAATCATGAAATCACATTTTTCTCTATTATTTTTCTTGTAAATTTTGTGCATTACTTTTTCACCATGAAATGTCAACTACTATCACCAAAATGAACTAGACAACAAATAAATAATATGATAATCACTAAAATGTCCCAATTATGCTCTTCACAAAATTTTTGTGATATTACCAATAACATTACATTTTTCTAACTATGTTTTATCCTCATGATGTTTTTATCATAGTACATTTTTACCACTACATTTTTGTCTACTACATTATAACATAGAGGCAAAAGAACATGAGAATCCAAGTCATGTGATGGCGTAGTAGTACCTTGTTCAAGAAGTAACACCTTAGCCTATAGAGAATGAATATCATGAAAAATAGATTGTACATTTAGATAGGAGGAACTAACCATAGGAGGTGTTTCTATTATTGGAGGTTATTGAGTTAAAACATGTTGTTGTAAAAGTTGAGTTGGCCCCAAAGTAGGTGTAAAAATATTGTTATATGGGGGTATAGACAATAAACCATTATCTAATTTATTCTTTGTTTCAATTATGTATTACAAAATATATACATGATCATAGGGTTGTTCCTGAATTCTATTTTTGAAAATGTAAAAAATCTCATCCTTATTGACTATAATATTTTCATTATTAGGTGGGGGGAGAGTGTCTTGATTCCCATCTTGTGTATCATCTTGATCTTGATTGTATTACTCATTTTAATTTATGATTTTAATATGAAATATTGTTATGCAAAAATTTAATAGGTTTAAATGCATATACATGATGAACACTAGCACATTCTAAAGACTTTGTATATGTAATTTTATTTTTCAATAATATGACCTCTTCACTTAATAACTAATTTTTATTCCAGAATTATGATATTATATTTATCATACTAATAATTTGATCCCTTAGTGTCTCACAAGTGCAAACCCTAGTTTATTTTGATTTAACATGTAGGCACACACTCTATGGGTGAGAAGTGGAGGCATGGATACGCTGAGTATGAGAATTAGTAATAATAGTATAGGTTGTGTCATCTTATGGAGGAGTGATAGCATGGACTTGGTTAGAGGGAAATTAGATGTCACCCTTATGGAGATGAGGAGGAGAAGGATATTATTTACTTTGCATAAGATATGACATTGAAACTTAAAACATGGTTTTTAAGGTATTAAATTTATGGATTAAGTCTAATAAACTATATTATAATTGATACTCTATGTATGTAAGGATTTATTTCGTAATTGAATTCCACATAAGAGAAAAATAAATTTCTAGAGATATAAAGAGATATGGTAGACCATTTAATTGATATAAGGCATCATGTACATATGTGTTTATTTCATCTTTGAATTCATTCCACATGAAAGGAAACAAGCATGAAAAGGAAGCTAGAAAATTTTGTATTAAAAAGTGATAAAATTCATATATCATTATTATCAAGATTATGTGAAATATAAATCATAAATATAGGGACATGAAATCTGAGTGTTGATCTTAAAAGGTTGTAAACATAAACCCTAGGGTTATCTAGGGTTAGGTTTAGTGAAATATTTTAAGTATGGTTCACCAAATGATTTAAATTTTTTAAGTTTATGGTGTCTAAGCCCTAAGTTATTAGAGGGTATGAGTATAGTAAATAAGGATAGAAATATGTAATAAATATATCCACTAATTTGTAATATAATTTACCTAGTTTAACCTTTCTTAAAATAGAAAAAAATAATGTAAACAACTATTTATCTTGAAATTCACTGAGACAAAATATTTGAAGGTTATAAACTAGGACAAAATCTAATTTGATTGTCATAGATAAGTTGCAAGTGTCATAAACCTTCCTAAAGAGTAGTGCCAACAATGGTAGTTTATTTATTTTGAATTTAATTCCCTATATGTACAACTTTTCCAAGCTTTTAGGTACACCTATGTCTTAGTCTACCAAGCCTATTCATATTCACATGAGTTTTGATTCCTTATAGATGAATTATTTTAATTGATTTTGTATGTAAACCCTATAATTCCATGTTACTATGGAATCTAGTTCACAAGTATCAGAGTGTGTTGTTAGTGGAGTAGGTTGGACATCTGTAACACCTCTCTATCATGATTTCCTACATATCAATACTCTAAGTAGGGATCAACATTGATGTTGTTATCCCTACCTAAGTGTTGGTGTAAGTGTTGTCCAAATTTGACCCCAAGTCAAATTTTGGTCAAACCTTACTATTTTAATATTTTATAGAAAGTTTCATTTGTCTTATGGGGTCATCTATTGCCCTACATGTCTCATTTACCCTTTCCTTAGTCCTTGATGAAAATCATCCTCCTTATATTGGCTCAGTCAACAAAAGCCAACATTGGTAAACCATGGTAAAACTTATTCAAAGGCTTAATTTATTTTATAAATGTCTTAAAATGGTCTTTTATAGGTTTCATTGTGTTTACAAGTCATAAATTGACCACTTGCTAGGTTTTAGGTGCTAAAAGGGTCATTTGGCCACCTTTTAGCTTGATTAAATGACTTTTAATGACTTTTAAATTAAAATATTTGTCACCAAGGTGGATAAGAACGTGGAGAAGGTCAAATTATGTCATAATCATGTCAAGTGAAAGTTATAAGTCTATTATGATCAAGAAATGGTAATTTTTCCTCAAAAATAGGCCCCTTTGGGAACTTGTAAGGACTTTTCAAGTCTGCCATTAGTTGAAAACGTGGTGGAGTGTCTATTAACTTCCCCATAGGTCATATTCACATTTTTTATATGAAATTTCATAGAATATCCATATTCAACTTGTTTTCTTTCATTTTCACCTGACAAGCCAGGGAAGGGCAGATTCAATCACTCACTATGGAAGCTATAGGTGGAATTAGAAAGAGTGATTTTGGCGGTAGATTTTACTCTAATTTCAATTAATTTTCATTAAAATAAGTTTTAATTTTGTTCCTCCTCCTTTATGAACAATCGTTTACACTCTAGGTAGCTCTTTATGGAATTGCATTCAAGAGGGGTATATTTATGGATTTATTTCTAGTTTTGAGGAATATATCGAGCTATGTGAGTTTGATGAGATTTTTTCAGATGTGAATAAGGAAATATATAATTTTTTTTCATCATCCAATTCCTTCACTCTCAATGCCCTTGAAGGAGTTTCCAAATTGTGCTTGTTTTTCAAGATTGTAGCAATGATGTGTAATCTGAGTTTACTCAATATAGAAGGAGCTCTTGAATATGTATAATAAGCTTAGGTTCATGTTTTAAAATGTGTCTTAATCATTTTACCTTGTGAAATATCAAATTATCATACTCTTCAAGGCCAAATTGCTCATATTTCCCTTGTTTGTTACCTTGTCACCATCGGTCAATTTGTGATTGGTTTAAGAGGTTGTATAAAGGTGAAATATCCTAGAGTACATGGTGGAATAAATTTTTGAGTCTTAAAATTATCCAAGAGCCATGATTTTCATTCCATGAAGACCTAAGATGATATACAAGCAACTTTTCACTTCAGGAAAGGTCATCTCCATTTTGGGCTCTTAGTCCCCAAATGTGGAAAATAGAGGTTCTAGAGTTTTTATGGATTAACATTTTCCATAGTAGAAGTTTTCATCACTTTTATTGTTTTTTACTTGTATCCATATTAACTTAGAGAAACTATGATAATTTTTTGAGCCAAAGGGTAAGTAGAATGTAAACTTTTAACTCCTCCAAGATGTCAAGAAACCTACTAAAAGTTAACAGTGATATCTATAGGATTTTCAAGGAGTGATCACCCTACAATGCATTTGGTAAGTCCTATACCATTTATAAAAAGGGGAAACAAATAAAAATGTCCCAAAAGGAAACTCAAATCAAATTTTCCATGAGAGAGAGCAAAACTCATTGTAATGACCTTTTAAGCTTACCCCATGTTCGTACATAGGGCAGAGTATATAATGAAGACAATGTTTCAATGATTGGTATAAAGAGATAGTGTTGAGGATTCTCAAGAATAAAATAGGGTCATATTTTGAATACTATTAATATAAATAAAACCTTAAAAATACCTATACTTCACTACCATGATCCAAATGATCCTAAATACAACCTACAACCCTGAGAAAATACACCTACAGCCATAGATATTGAGGGTGTGAACTCAGTTAGGAGTGAAAGGGGTTTTTAAACTCAAATATAGAATACAATTGAGTGAAATTAATAAAATATGATTATAATAGTATTAAAAAAATGCCTCATATACTCTTTGAATCCATATTCTCACATGAAATCCTATAGGTAGGGCAAAAGATGTCTTACACCTGTGGGTTAGCTTGAAACAAAGTCCATGTTCAAAGGGTGTGAAAAAGGTATGGGAGTTTAGGAAATTAAAAATTATTACTTCCACCACCATTATATAAAACTTATTACCTTCACTACCATGATCCAAATGGTCCTTGACAACTTATAGGTGGACAAATATAAATACACCTACAAGTAGCCTAACATACAGTCATGTGAGGCATGTTGGTAGTGAGGAAGAAATTTGGAGTTTAAACTTGGTTTGGAGTTATTAAAGTATATTAAGGTGAAATTAAGGATATAATTGACCTAAATAAACCTTTTAAAACCTAAACACATCATGAACTAGTCCTAAATCTTGCATAAAATCACCTATATGATTGTCTCAGCCCAAATAGGGTAGAGGATGATCTAATTGAAGGCTTAAGCATGACTTGATGCTAATTTTTAAGGATTATATGTAATAAAAATTAATTAAGGAGTCATATGACATAAATTAACATGTAAATTAGGACCATTAAAATAAAATTATGCTCATGTCATGACCTACATGCCCCTAAACTCACAAAAACATAGTCAAGGCAAACAGGGTTGCTAGTTGGAAACTTAAGCATGAATTGGTGTATGGTTTTAATTTTTTATAGGTAAAATAATTAATTAATATGGTTTATATCATAATAAACATGGATATAATTCCAAAACATCATCAAAAAAAATTTTAACTCATACCTACAAGCAGGGCTTATAGGATGTCTTCATCCTAAATAGGCTAGTGAGGTGAAAAGATGCATTAGTGCAAAAGGAGTTAGTTTTAGCCTTTAAAAATAGTTTAATATCACTAATATTGTATTTTTAAAATTAATAATATGTTTTTATGGTGTCTTAAAATCATTAACCTATCTCAAGTAACCTACAACCATGCCTAAAATAGAGATATCCCTATGGGTAGTCATGGACTTAGTAAGATTTACAAGAGCATGATGATGTGTTTGAGGGTAAAATGAAATATAATATGACATTTATATGTTTTATAAGGAATTAATTTTATATACATGTCCCAATAAAGCTCAAATTCATCCATAAAACATCCAAACACAGTCATATCTTGCTCACCCTCACAGTTTATTTTATCCATAAGTCTACCTTGGAAATGGTGTTATTTTGGTGATCAAAACATGGATTAAAGTGACAAAATTTGGTATATATTGCCATAAATAAATTTATAACACTATAAAAATATCAAATTTCTAATTCCAGTAGATAAAAACCCTTCTATTTTGTCTCAGAGCAGGGGCAGTTTTCCATGCACAAAGAAGACAATTTTGGGAAAAATGATGAAATTGGTGACCAAAAGGAAATAAAAGACAAAGTGAAGGTTTTTTAAGATTTAAAAAAATACATTTAAACCTATAAAACCTTTATATAATTTTTTATGGAAAACAGGGTACCCTGCACCATAAAGATTGCAGTCACCATGAGTTTGTTGCTAGTGGAGAAATGAAGAAAAGGTGAATTGGAAGTTGCTTGCAAGGTAAATAGGGTTTTTAGAGGTTATAGTGAGGTGTATTTTTATTTAATAATATTTTAAATACATTAATATATAATTTTAAAATTAATTTTAATCTCATTACTCACCCAACATCCATCTTCCTTATCTAGCATGCAAAAGGACCTAGACAAGCCTTTTGGCCATTTCAGAGTTTTCATACTTCCACAATGAACCAGAGGCTAAAGTTTGATATGGATCATGGTATGTGTCTTTTTTAATTTAATAAAACATTATTATGATATTTCACACGTGTGGGATCCATTTTTGAGCTTTTTTGGTCTTTTAGGCTAAAGAGGCCTAATTGGGAGGACTAATTGATCAAAACACACTTGCCTTCAGTAAAAACCCATGAAACTTGGAAAAAATCACAATTATGTAAATGGGTACTCAAAAATTATCTCACTTAGTCCTATAATTCTATGCATTTTCTTGCACCAATGGATTTGTGCAAAAATAGGGCTATAAGAGGACTAAGCCTAGTAAAGGTTATTTGAGCAAAATAGGGACTTGAATAGAGTTTTATGGTTATAAATGAATTTTTTTATATCCAATGTGATTAAAATATTCCTTCCATGAATAAAAATCTCACCAATTGAGATAAATCCAAATTTTAGCTATTTTGGCCTAATTAGGCCTAATGAGACAAGGAAGCCTTGTGACACCTAAGAGGGGAATTGATGATTGCAGGTAATGTAACTATTTGAGATGCTTAAATATGGTTTCAAAGTTTCCTTTGGATGCAAATTTTACTATCCAATATATTTCATGATCAACCTCTTTCTTTTTGCCACTTATCAAGAAGGAGTTTCAAGACTCAAAGATGTTTGTGGAAGAGTTTCAACACCACATCAAGGAAAGTGATCATTTTTAGATGGAAACATGTCCACATAATTTATTTAATATATAATCCACCTCATTTCCATGAAAAAATTGTCACTGACCTAAGTTGAAGTGCTCTTAAAAGCCCATCATGAAGGCAGTTTCACAAGAGAGAATGATTGAGAAAATTGGTATGCCACACTTGGAGAAAAGGATAATTTGGGAAAGAATGATGTGAAAATTATTTTAATAAATTATTTTCCACCTATTTTATATTATTTTAACTTATCCTCACATTTTTACACTTGTCTTTGTGCCTCTTCAACTTCTCCTCTCTCTCTTCTTCTAAATTCTATAAATGTGAGCCATCTTGGCTATTGTAAAGGAGACCATAGCTAGTATGGCATAGCCCTAATGGTATGAAATTAAAATTTTGTATTTTAAAATTTAAAACAAGTCTTATTTTAAGTTAAGAACATTTTTTCTAAGTGTGTGAGTGATGTATAGTGGAGCTAAGTGATGGTGTCATCCTTACTCATCTTTATCCTTCATGTTTAAGCAAGAGTTTTGATCTTAACAGGTCATGTGAAGTGTATGAATATACTAGACTCATCTTAAAATATTCAATTGTATCCATGGTTTTAAATATACCCATATATTAGTCATCTTGTTGATTATCCTATGTATGCCTACCTTCACATTGAAACACTATGTTAGGATCCTTCAATGCCTAAAAATTAGTTTTGGAAAGATTTGTTGCTTATTAAGAGTGTGATAGTCTATGGGATATGTCTTTTTGTATCACCTCTTAAATTTAGTTTCCTTTTATTTCAAAATCCTAACCATTTTCCCATAAACAAGAATTAGATTAGGTGATAATCACTTAAAGATGAATCTAGGGAACTAACCCTCATAATCTAGAGATTCATCTCTTTTACAAGTTCCCACAAACTTGAGAGATGATTCCATGTTGCATAAAATTTAAGGATCTTCATGGAGTTTCCTAGGGTGCACAATTTGATGACAATATTTTTGGCATGCTCGATGGGATAACTAGTTCTAATTGCTTCCATGTCAAGGTGAATGTTGGTCTTGACAGGCCCAAGGTTATAGAAGTGTTTCTAATCCAACATTTGGTAACTCCAAAAGGTGAGAATATCTAGATTTAGATCAAGTTTTCCACATTATGTTTCATGGTTATGAGGAAGAAGAGATGGTTAGGCTTCATCCTTTCCTAGCCTTCAATTCCTAAAATTTAATCAATCTTCCTATATATGATCCTATCCCTCCCAATGCCACCAAAAATATCCCTAACTTCAATGGAGAAGGTCCTATTACCCCATCTGAACACCTTAGGGACATATCAAATTTTTGGTACTTTCACAATATCACTCAAGTCAACATAGCCATTAGACTACTTGCCATGTCTCTAAAAGGTAAAGCACTTGATTGGTATAAGACATTAGGAGGTGGTTACATTACTAATTGGGATGGATTTGGAGAGATGTTAGTGAATAGGTTTGTGAATAAAAGTGATCAAATTTCACTAATCCATCATCTAAATGTGATAAAGAGAAATCCTAATGAATCTATGGGAGTTTCAATGAAATATTTCAAAGAACATGGTATAGGTTGCCACCTATTATAAGACCCCCTCTAAGCTTTGTGTTCCCCACATATCTCAAAGCCATTGGCATTTATGTGGTAGTAATGTTGTAATAAATGGGAGTATTTACTCTACTTGATGCATATGAGATAGTTATTGAAGTTGAGAATAGTTTGATACTAATTGGGAAATTGTCCCAAGGAGTTGTTATGCCTTTGTTATCTCATAGTTCATTTGAAACCCCAAGTGTAGATAAATTTCCAAATGCCAATGTCAAGTATATAATCACTCCCAATAAGGTGGATAATGATATAGACAAAGATTAAATGATCAGGTTATTACAAGCTCAACTAAAACAATCTCAATTACAAGTAAGTACTCCACCCAATCCCCAATGCAATCACCAAGATCATCAAGTTTTCAATAGGAAGCCTAATATCTATAATCCTAGTTCCATTCCATCCATAAAGGTTATTGTTCTAGTCTATACCAACTTGGTTCAAGAAGAGTAACATTTGGATCATTGGGTATAATCTCAAGTTCAGTTTGTGTATGATGGTGGAGGAGGTTTTCAAGCCTTAGTAACACAAGAAAGAGTTATTCCTTGCCCCACAGCAAAAGAACAAAACTTCATGCAAATGGATATTCATAGAGAGAGTAGAATCCAAGGTAATATTCTTGTGAAATTTCAAAGGGAAGAAAAATATGTCAAAAAGGTTGACAAATCACTTAAATAATTTACATTCGGTACCTCTTCTCTATTGCCTTCACAAATTGAAGATCAACTAATTATTCTTAAGACTCCACAAGAGTTGAAGGAAGATGTTATCATAGATGAGTTCCTTAAAAACACTAAATAAGGATTTGATGATATGGATCATCCAACAAAGCTTTTGGGAGAAGAAGACACTTCAATGGTAAGACAAGAAGAAGTAGGCATTTAGTGGACTGATGAATTTCCATGCTTCATGGAAGATAATGATGATCAACCTACAACATAAGGTGAAGAAGAGGTGCCCACTAGCCAACATGATACCCCACAAGAAGATAGTAAGAATGATGATGAACTTCAACACCTTTATATTGACCATGAAGAGTTGTAATTTTGGGATGATCTTGAAATAATTTACTTGAGCTTGGATGATGCACTTCCACTTCATGAAGAGCTTGAGAAGAGTTTTAAAGGAGATGTTGCAATTGAACCTATTAGATATCATGAAGCACCTCTACAAGAAGAGAAAGGTAAGCATGATTCATCTTAATAAGATCAAATGCATAATATGGATGGAGAATACAAGGTGCCAAGAGAGGTATTAAGTTTTAAAAAACCTCTCACATGCATTCAGCTACTAGAAACACCAAAGTTTGATGGAGAACTTCCTTTTCAAAATGAATATAACCTTGAAAATGAAAATCCACTTGAGGTTGAGGTTGAATGTGAAGATAAAAATGAGTATATAATCAATGTAAAACCACTTGAACCAGGGACTATGGTTTCCATTTAAACCAATAAAGAGGAGTATGTTTTTATTAAACACATGTTCTTGGCTGTGAAATCAAATGAAGTCAATGCAAGCACCATAGGAAGTAAGAAATCTATTAAACAAACAAGAATAACTAATAAGTGGCATCTTGCACACTCTTCTATTCCACTTCAAGGAGATGGTATGAAAATATTTCCTTTTGATCTAGGAGGATCAGTCTTTTTTTTCTTAGTTTGTACACATTATAATGGTTTGTTTCAATTCTCTTGTGTTTCCTAAGTGCTTTAGAGCACAGGTGTGTTTCCTTTTCTTTTTTTGGTGTGTGTTTTGTGTGTGTGTGTGTCAACCAAATTGTTTCCATTTATCCAAAGGTTTGTTTAAGTCAATTAGAGTGTTCATATGTATGACTCCATGCCCAATGGAAGGGTTAGGCAACTGGTCTTAGGCATAGCAAGCATACCACCCTTGGGAATCACCAAGAATGTTGACCAAATTTGACCCCTAGTAAAATTTGGGTCAACCCCTACTATTGTAAGATTTTAGATAAATTTTCATATGTCCTATGGGGTCATTTATTTCCTTACATGTCTCATTTACCCTTTCCCTAGTCCTTATTGAAACTCATCCTCCTTATACTAGCTCAGTAAACAAAAGTCAACATTGGTGAACTATGGTAAAAATTATTCAAAGGAAAAATTTATTTTATAAATGTATTAAAATGGTCTTTTATAGGTTTTAATGTGTTTACAAGTCATAAATTAACCACTTGCTAGGTTTCAGGGGTTAAAAGGGTCATTTGGCCACTTTTTAGCTTGATTAAATGACTTTAAAATTAAAATATTTGTCACAAAGGTGGATAAAAACATGGATAAGGTTAAATTATGTTATAATAATGTCAAGTGGTAGTTACAAGTATGTTATGATCAATAAATGGTAGTTTTTCCTCAAATATAGGCCCCTTTAGGGATTTATACAAACTTATAAAGTCCACCATTAGTTGACAACGTGGTGGAGTGTCTCTTCACCTCCCCATATGTCATATTCACATTTTTTTGGTAGGAAATTTTGTAGAAGATCCATATACAACTTGCTTTCTTTCATTTTCACTTGGCAAGCCAGGGAAGGGCAGATTCAATCACTCACTATGGAAGTTATAGGTTGAATTCAAAAGATTGATTATAGGGGTGTATTTTACTCTGAGTGCACTTAATTTTCATAACAATAAGTTTTAATTTGGTACCTCCTCCTTTATGATTAATAATTTACACTATATGTAGCTCTTTATGGAATTACATTCAAGAAGGGTATATTTATGCATCTATTTCTAATTTTTAGGAATCTAGGGAGCTATGTGAGTTTTATGAGGTGTTTTAAAGTGTGAATAAGCCCCTCCATAAATTTTTTTCATCATCCAATTCCTTCACTCTCAATTCCCTTGAAGGAGTTTCCAAATTGTGCTTGTTTTTTGAGATGGTAGCCATCGTGTGTAATCTGAGTTTCCTCAATATGTAAGGAGCTCTTGAATATGTATAATAAGCTTGGGTTAGTGTTTTAAAATGTGTATTCATTGGGTTCCCCTATTAAATATTAAATTATCATACTCTTCTAAGTCCAATTACTCATCTTTCCCTTATTTGTTGCCTTATCACCTTTAGTCAGTTTATGTTTGGTTCAAGAGGTTATACAGAGGTGAAAGATCTTGGATTACATGTGGAAATCCATTTTTGAGTCTTAAAATTATATAATATCCACGATTTTCATGCCATTAATATCAAGGATGATATACAAGAAAGTTTTCACTTCAAGAAAGGTCATCTCCATTTGGGGCTCTCAGTCCCCAAAAGTGAAAAATAGAGGTTCTAGAGTTTTTATGGATTAATATTTTCCATAGTATAATAAGTTTTCATCACTTTTATTGTTTTGGCCTAGTATCCATATTAAATTATATAAACTATGCCAACTTTGGGAGCTAAATGGTAAGTGGAAGGTAAACTTTGAACTCTTCCAAGTTGTCAAGAAACTTTCTAAAAGTTAACAATGATAGCTATAAGATTTTCAAGGAGTGATCACCCTACAATGTATTTGGTAAGTCCTAGACCATTTATAATAAGGGGAAACAACTAAAAATGTCCCAAATGTAATATCTAATCAAATTTTCAATGAGAGAGGGCACAAATGGTTGTGATGACCTTTTAAGCCTACCCCCTATTTGTACACAAGGCAGAGTATACAGTGAAGACAATGTTTCAATGATTGGCACAAAGAGATGGTGTTGATGATTCCCAAGAAGAAACTAGTATCCTAGTGTGAATACTATTGAGTTAAATACAACCTTAAAAATATATATACTTCATTACCATGATCCAAATGATCCTAAATAGAACCTATAGGCTTGAGAAAATACACCTACAGTTAGAGGTATTGAGGGTGTGAACTTAGTCAGGAGTGAAAGGGGTTTTTGAAATCAAATATAGCATACAATTGAGTGAAATTATTATAATATTATGATATTATGACAACCAAAAGGCCTTATACACTCTTTGAATCCATATTCTCACATGAAAGCCTACAACTAGGGCAAAAAATGTCTTAGACCTGTGGGTTAGCTTGAAACATAGTCCATATTCATAGGGTGTGCAAAAGGTATGGGAGTTTGGGAAATTAAACCTTATTACCTCCACCACCATGATATAAACCTTATTAACTTCACTACCATGATCCAAATTTTCCTTGATAACCTACAGGTGGAAAAAGTTAAATACACCTACAGGTAACTTAACACATAATCATGTGAGGCATGTTGGTAGTGAGGAAGAAATTTTGAGTTTAAACTTGGTTTATAGTTATTAAAGTGTATTAAATTTAAATTAAGGTGATAATTTACCTCAATAAACCTTTTACAACCTAAACACATCATGAACTAGTCCTAAATCTTGTATAAAATCACCTACAGGACTATCTTAACGCAAATAGGGTAGAGGATGATCCAATTAAAGGCTTAAGCATGAGTTAATGCTAGATTATAAGGATTATAGGTAATAAAAATACATTAAGGATTAATATGATGTAAATTTACATGTAAATTAGTACCATGAACATCAAATTAAGCTTAGGTCATGACCTACATGCCCTTAAACTCACAAAAACATAGTCAAGGCAAACAGGGTTACTAGTTGGAAACTTAAGCATGAATTGGTGTATTGTTTGAAGGTTTTATAGGTAAAAAAATGAATTAATATGTTTTATATCATAATAAACATGGATATAAGGTCCAAAAATCATAAAACAAAGCTTTAACTCATACCTGCAGGTAGGGCTTATAAGATGTCTCAGTCCTAAATAGGATAGTGAGGTGAAAAGATGTATTAGTGAAAAATGAGTGAGTTTTAGCCTTTAAAATACTATAATATAACTCATATGGTATTTTTAACATAAATAATATTTTTTTATTTCATCTTAAAATCATGAACCTAGCTCAAGTAACCTGTAACCAGGCCTAAAACAGAGATATCCCTATGGGCAGTCATGGACCTAGCAAGATTTCCAAGAGCATGAGGAAGTGTTTGAGGGTAAAATTAAATATAATATGGTATTAATAGGTTTTATAATGAATATATGGTACATAAATTTCCCAATAAATCTCAAATTCATCCATAAAATATCCAAACATAGTCATATCCTACTCACCCTCATAGTTTACTTTATCCAAAAGTTTTCCTTGGAAATGGTCTTAGTTTGGTGATTAAAAATTGGATTAAAGTGATAAAATTTGTTAAATATTACCATAAATACCTTTATAACACTCTAAAATTATAAATTTTCTAATTATAATAGATAAATACCCCTCTATTTGGTCTCAGAGCAAGGGCAATTTTTCATGCACAAAGAAGATAGTTTTAGGGAAAATGATGAAATTGGTGACCAGAAGGAAATAAAAGACCAAGTGAAGGTTTTTTAAAATGTAACACATCCATTTAAACCTATTAAACCTTTATATAATGTTTTATGGAAAATAGGGTACCCTACACCACAAAGTTTGTAGTCACCATGAGTTTGTTGCTAGTGGAGAAATGAAGAAAAGGTGAATTGGAAGTTGCTTACAAGGTAAATAGGTTATTTGGAGGTTATAGTGAGGTGTATTGTTATTTAATAATATTTTCCAGAACTTCATAGATAATTTTCAAATTAATTTGAAGCTCATTACTCACCCAACATCCATCTTCCTTATCTAGCATACAAAAAGACCTAGACTAGTCTTTTGGCCATTTCAGATTTTTCATACTTCCACAATGAAATAGAGCCTCAAATTTTATATCTATAATGGTATGGGTCATGTTAAATTTAATAAAACATTTAAAATATCTTTCACATGTGCAAGATCCATTTTTGAGAATTTTTGGTCTTCTAGGCTAAAGAGGCCTAATTGGGAGGACTAATTGATCAACCAACACACTTGCCTTTAGTTTATCACCATGAAAATAGGAATAGAGAACAATGAGAGAAAATGGTACTCAAAAATGGTCTCACTTAGTCCTGAAAGTCTATGCATTCTCTTACACTAGTGGATTTTTGCAAAAATAGGGACTTGGAGAGAGTTTGATGGTTCTAAATGGATTGTTTTCTATCTAATATGATTAAAATATGCCTTCCATGGAGAAAAATTGAACTAATTAAGATAAATCCAAATTTTATCTATTTTGGCGAAATTAGGCCTAATGAGACAAGGAAGCTTTCTGACACGTAAGAGGGGAATTAATGATTGTAGGTAATTTAACTATTTGAGATGCTTCAATATGGTTTCCAAGTGTCCTTGGGATGAAAAATTAACTATTTAAGATATATCATGATCAAACTCTTGCCTTTTTCCACTTGTCAAGAAGGATTTTCAAAACTCAAAGATGCTTGTGGAAGAGTTTCAATGCCACATCAAGGAAGGTGCTCAATTTGAGATGGAAACAAGTACACATCAGTTACTTGATCTCTCCTCCACCTAATTTCCATATAACACTTGTCACTAAAATACTTTGAAATGCTCTTAAAAACCCATCATGAAGGTAGTTTCACAAGAGATAATGATTCAAAAGATTGATATGCCACACTTGGAGAAAAGGTTAATTTGGGAAAGAATGATGTGAAAATTAGTTTCATAACACCTTTTCCACTTCATTTTTATGCTTTTAACTGATCCTCACATTTGGACACTTGTCCTTGTGCCTCTTTAACTTCTCCTCTCACTCTCTCTTCTTCCAAATTCTATAAATGTGAGCCATCTTGGCTATTTTAAATGAGACCACAGTTAGTATAGCATAGCCCTATTGGTATGACATTAAATTTTGTATTTGAACATTGAATACAAGTCTAATTTTGAGTTAAGAACATTTTTTCCAAGTGTGCGAGTGATGCATAGTGGAGCTAAGTGATGGTGTCATCCTTACTCCTCTTTATCCTTCATGTTTAAGAAAGAGTTCTAATTTTAATAGGTCATGTGAAGTGTATGAATGTACTAGGCTCCTCTTCAAGTACATAATTATATCCATGGTGTGCAATCTTCCCCTAGATCAGTCATCTTTTTAATTATCCTATGTATGCCTACCTTCACATTAAAACACTATGTTAGGATCCTTCAATGCCTAGAATCTATTTTGGAAAGATTTGTTACTTATTAAGAGTGTGATAGTTTGTGGGATATGTCTTGGTGTATCACCTCTTTGTTGTAGTTTCCTTTTCATGCAAAATCCTAACCCTTTTCCTATAATCAAGCTTTATATTAGGTGATAAGCACTTAGATATGAATCTACAGAGCTAGCCCTCATAATCTAGAGATCCATCTCTCTTACAAGTTCTCGAAAACTTGAGAGATTAATCCATGTTGAATCAAATTGAAGGAGCTTCACAGAGTGTCCTAGGGTGCACAATTTGATGACAATAATAAGTGCAAGTGAAGCTAGTATGAATTTTAGCTTGAGTAATTTGATTGTTATTGATATTATATATCTAATTAATTTGAGCTTAGGAATGTTTTGGATGGATATATGTAGAAGTAGGGTATAATAAGGATTGATAACCTTGATTTTCCATAACTTTTTCTAAGTTTTTTTATGTGATTTACATCTTATTTCCATCTAGTGGATAAAGGGATAAAAATCATGTAAATTTATTGTCCTAGTGCTTGTGCAACTCTTAAAAGAGTTTTACGATAACCCTAGGTGGTTTTTAATTTGAAAAGATATCCATTGGTAACAAAAGTGTTAAAAGGATAACAAGACCCAAACTAGGACACTTGAACCATTGGTGCTACTATATCAATTATGGCACTAGTGTCTAGGTGGCATAATCTAAGGCACTAGGGGCCACAATGATGAAGTGAAGGTTTGGGACTACCTTAGGTATGTTTAGGTATGCATGTGGATAGAACTAAGGCTAGATAAGTGTTTAAATATTCCCTAAGATAGGTTTAGGGCTAATATAAGGATGGGTGGTCTCAATTAGCACTCTTATCACTCAAGTGTCCTTTTTAGATTTTTAAAGTCCCCAACTTTGAAGTAAAAGTGAGTTACCACTTGTTAATTGCTATTAGCTCAACTATGCAACCTAATGATATTTATAATTTGTTCAGATTAGATGATCAAGTTTGAACCTAAAAACTCTAAAATATTTAGTGATTTGAT
Source organism: Torreya grandis (assembly GCA_037957365.1). Lineage (NCBI taxonomy): Eukaryota > Viridiplantae > Streptophyta > Pinopsida > Cupressales > Taxaceae > Torreya > Torreya grandis. The sequence goes on from JARHVA010002693.1 coordinate 2,272,214, forward strand.
CACCTCAACCATACCAAAAAGTGAACCAACTACTGTAGTAGATTTGATTAATAAAAGTCCATAAAAAGTCTACGACATATCATTATGAAAATTTTTATGATATAGTTACAGTCAATAACAGAGTCTTAAAATTTGAAATTGATTTGGATTTTTCAATATTATGCACATATGGAATAACATATTCACCTTAGATATGTATTATTTTGAAATTGTGTATAATAATAGTACCAATGTATATAATCTTTCCACACTATGAATATGAATCATATAATTGTGTGTTCTAACCAATTCACACAACTATATAAGTGTGGATAACATGATTACAAAGCATGCCACCACTATATATGGATAAATCTAAAAATTTATATATGTACCAATGTGGAGGACATGTTTCCAAAACATGCCCCCATTGTAATATGGTGATGTTGAATATTGAATAGGTGTGGAGAATATGATTCTAAAGTATGCCCCCATTGAATTTGATAAGTATCGTATATTTAATGAATGTGGATAACATGATTTTAAATCATACCCCTACTAAATCTAAGAAATGTGAATGTATGGAATCCATGATTTAAGAATATTTTAGGAGTAATGATTTGAGGCATTAGATCAGCAAACACTTGTTCATTCTTCTCATCTTCATGCACTTGTTCTTCTTATGAGCCAAATTTAGCAATTTATTGGTCTTTAATATCTTAAATAAGGAGTATAATTCCTTGAATAGCTTGATATTCTTTGAAAATATCCATATATTGTTGCCAAAAATCCTCATCATTACCTTGATGTTTATCTTCCTTGGTTGGACTGCACTCATCAATGATCACTTTTTCAAGTTTTTGAGAAGCATTTTGATGTGGGACAGCTGGTATGTGATCAAGAAGCTCTTGAAAAATGACCTTCTATGACACATCTGAAATATCTTCTTCATGGATCTCATATTCTACTTGCTTTTGTTCTTTTAACTCATATTTTTTTACACTATGGAATAATTTATCATGTTTATTCCTACCAAGAGGTGTCCCAAGAACCATTTCCTCCTCAATCTCATCCAAATCATCATCATCATCATCATCAACTACAAGTTCGATATAAATTTTAATGTTTACTTATTAAATAATGGGTCCTCTCTCCATAAGTGGCATAGAAGATCCTTTGAGTGACTCCAAGAGAGATGAAATATATACCTCATTCCTTTCATCTGGCTACTTGTCTTCAACAATCACCACTTCTTCCTTCTTTTACATATAACTTTATATGGATCTCCATGAGGGAAAGGAATTATATTCTTGAGGAGGGAGAGGTGGGGGTTGAGTAGCTTTAGGTTTGCTTAACTACATGACTTGACTCCAAGATGGAAATTTGGGCTCATGGTTTTCCTACATAGTGTTCATTGTGGCTTGAGGAATGAAAGGAGGTATGTGAAATTGAAGTGATGTTGACTTTGAATATACCAATGTCTGGTATAATTTTTTATCTATAGCTTCAATTTGCTTAGTAAGGGAGGATTTAAAATCATACATTGATTACTCATGGTGGCTAGCTCTTTCAACAAAAACTTGACTTTCCTCGTGGACTCTCCCTTGGACAAATTTACATGAGGGGAAGGTTGAGAGGATTTGGGTGGAATTATGATGACCTTGAAACTCATTTGGTGAGGGCTTATGAGTGGTGATGGGAAGATCAACATGAGGCTAACATGGAGTGAATGAGAGAAGGCAGGATGGGTAATGAGGTGTTTGATGTTCTTCATGGGTTGATAGCTTATCATTAATATTGTAGATGAGTCCATATATTTCAAGCACATCACTATCATTTCTATAATAACCTCTCCTAATGAAATACATCCAACTTTATTTACCTATTACATTGAATTTTTAACCCCTCTAATGACATATTTTAGAAATTCATGCTATATCCCTTCAATGATCAATGTTTATCACATTATTTTCTTGGTCTAATAGGGATTATTTAATGCTATATATAGAATGTCTTGGGGTTTGTGTAGGCTATTTAGGAATGTCATGTAGCTGCCATGATTAATCAGGAGGGTAACTAGGCTGTAGAGGGGGTAGATGAGACTCATAGTAGTTTGATGATCTTGGTAATAAGGGGGCTCATCATAGGATTGGGAAAGGGCAATATTATGATGGATTAACTTTTCATAGGGAGGATATGGAAATATTCCTTCATGTATGACTAATATAGGTCCTCATATTACTAGTAAAGATCATAGTTTGGTTGATCATGCTTATCATAAGGCTGATACAGATCATGGTAGGGATAATAGGGGTCATGAGGATCATAAAAATATGTATATGGATCATATTGAAACTACTAATGAGGAGAGGAAAGATAGAAATCTTTTCTATAGGTTGTCATAGCCTAGAAAACATGAAGATAGCTAAAATCATAAACAAGAATATGCATCATACCTTGAAATAAGGACTAAGGGGTACTTGAAGCTTCTTTTGAAGATGAATATGCTACAAACTTACTTTAATAGCTAAAATTGGGTCCTACTAGGTGTGCCAAAACTATGGCAGAAATAGGTTTCACCTTAGCGAAAAACATAAGTGTTTAAGTCCTACTCTCAAACCTAATCCAACATGGGAATGACCCTAGGTTGTGGGCTACATAATTTTGGGTTAGACCTCTAGGGTTTTTAATGATGCTAGCTCCTCAAATTGTTAATTATAGTGCTCTCCTAAGACCTAAATAGGTTGGGATGAAAATAAAGGAGTTGCATGAATGAAAACCTACTCTAAATGTGGTGATGCACTATGTATTCATTGTATCCACTCATAGGCTTGAAATCTTGACACACTAATAGACTATGAATAGACTTAACATAATGCCTATAACGATTTCCAAGCAAAAGTGCTTCACCTAGAGGTCAGTTTGATTGACTTAGGCTAGAGGGAAATGAGAATAAAGCCTAATTAAAGGAACTTACAATTAGCAGTCCACTCTCTACCTAAGACATCAACATTATGACACACTAGATGAATTACAAGGAAATTTTGTTAGCACTTAGGTTGAACTTAGACCTAAAAAGGGAATATTTAACCACTTTTACATATCAAACAAATAAAAAACACTAAGCACAAATTGTTAAAAATTTGCAAGTGTCTTTCTCATTAATCTAGGAGGTGCATGAGTACAAATTATGGTAGAGTCTAATCATACTAGCCTTGAGGGATCTAAATAAAGAGTTCAAAGCTAGTATTTATAGGAAGAAAAAAGGTAAGAAAGATAGAAATTAGCACTAAATGGGTCATTAATGAGACCAATTACACTCAAAATAACATCCATAATAATCCTCCTCTATATTTACACTACATTAATGTCATTGTATCTTTCTCTAGCATGAAGGAGAAAGTAAAGATGAATACTAGCTACAAGAAGCAATCCCCATCACTACATGAATCCTTATCGACCTCTTTTACATTAATTACCTTCATTGTCTTCCTTAATCATGCTTGATGTTTTTCATGTTATTATGTAGTTATTTGAGCTTACTCATTGATGTTCTTTTTGACATTCTTTGCACAGTCACCATTCTACCATTGCTTATAAATCCTGAATATAAATCCATTATGGATGAAAACTAATCACCATGTTGGTTTTCATATAGTTATGATTTCACATGAAAATCCATAAGCTAGGGTTCCTTGGATCTGAATGAGATGTAAAACCTATGTGTAGAATCTCTTGAAAAGTTTTATAGGGCTTTAATGTTAGACAGCTTTGCAAGGTCTACTCCTAGTTATCCAAATCATGTTTGATCTTGTATTTATGTATTCTACCTTCTCAAGGTACTAAAATCCTTTGTCTAACATGTATACCTTCATGGCTTCCTTTTAGAATATGACATTTTCTCTCCATTGAAGTCCCTTAGATTTAAATTTTAATGTTGATCATTAATCTTGAACTAAGCCTTTTAGATTATGACATTTTTCATCTCTTCATTCATTCTTAGGATCTTGTTATTATCTCTTTAACTCTTTAAACTCATGTGCATCATAGATCTCCTTTTGCATAGCTCAAATGCATACTATTGATTTAAATAATAATTATTGTCGTCATGACACTTGGTAGCTTCTCATTCATTCCCAAGATCCATTGACTAGTTAACCTTTTAGTCACCATTGATATGATTTGGTATGATGTATCATGCATTGTTAATTTACATGGACCCACTAGATATGTCGATTGTTGTGTGTTCTTAGATATTTATATAGGTTCCCAAGATCTTGCCACTTATTAGATCCATGTTCATCTTAGGATCCATTTATCTTTTGACTTGATGATCATCTTTGGTCTTTGATTCATGATCAAATGTGCTCCGTTGGATCTTTGAGACCTACTGACATCATTGATCACTAGCTCTCCATTGATATTGATTCAATATTTTTTGATTTAGACACTTGTTAGTAATGCATTCATCCTTGGAACATTTGAATTGAAATGGCTATTTTATGAGGCTTAAACTTGACATCTTCATACATGTTTCACTCTACAAGTCTAACTTTAAAGGATTATATCTTGAGATAATAAGCTTATCAAGATACCAAATTTATAGAGGATGATTTTGGCACTAAATTAATAATTTTTATGTGATCTTTTAGGTTTGATAGGATTTTTAATCATACTTATAAAATGCATAATAAAACTAGTTTATTTATATCCCTATGACATGTGATAATGGTTTGGTTCTTCTAGACTTGTGCTTGAACTTTTGGTTAAATCTCCAAGGCTTGAATGACATTTTGAGGTTTGTACAAACTTGATTTATATTCATGAATGATATGAATAGCATGGAAGCTTAACTTCTCAAAATTTTACAAACTAAACTTTAAGTTTACTTAAAGTGTTTTAAAAGCCTTGCAAGCTATATGTGATCTTTAGGCCACTAATTCCATCCATAACTTTGTTCAGCTCATCCATCCAAGCAAAATATTGGAATGTGGGATAAAATGGCCAACACCAACCTCATATCACTTTTCAAATATTTGAACCTAGGTAAGGCTTGAAACAACCAAGCCACTTAAAAAACTCACTTACATCTCAATGGCACAAAAAATCACTTTTTATCAAGGGAAGCCCATTTTTGACTGGTGTGGGATCCATCCTAAGCACATATAAGAGGTACAAGTCTCCCATTAATCTATAAACTAAATCCAAATGTAGAGTCCAAAAGATTATATAAAATGAAAAAATAAAAGAAAGATCATTAGGACCAATACAAAATAAAGAACACAATCAAAGTCTAGATATGAGTAAGATCCAATTTATCCCTACAACAAGAATCCATCATTGTGTGAAAGGTTAATCCAGTAAATAATCAAATTTCAAGCATTAACTTGGGTATCTTCCAAATAAGGACTGAGAGGATTTATATCTAGTTCTAATAAGAAAGGATAAATCATTCTTATTTTATCCAAAAGGACATGATTAACAAAGTTGAAAGGGAGAGATGGTTTCCCTCCTAGATCATAAATTTCCCCCAAATTAGCCATTAAATCCACACAACTATTTCCTTATCTAAAAACATGACTCAAAGTGAAATCCTAAAAATAATTCAAAAGGATCCTAACATCTAAAATCTCCTATTCAATAATCTAAGAGGTTTTAAACTCATTTTTAGGTAGTTAATGATGCTAAGGGAGTCACATTCAATATCCAAATTCTAAATTCCTTTATTACATGCAACCTTGATACCCTAGAGAGTTACCCTAGCTTTAACAACATGATTCAATTTCTCACCCATTTTTCTTACATAGGCAATCAAAAAGTTTCAATGGTAGTCTCTAATAATTCCACCCCTCTTGTTGGACTTAGGTTTCCCTTGAAAGCCCCAAAAAAATTGAGTTTGAACCATCCCTATACTATGAGATTCCATATAGTTGAGGCTCGAGAATAATTATTACTAAGACTTGAACACTGAAGGGGCTTAAGATACCAAGACTTAAAAATGTTTAATTCCTCACCATTCAAGGGAACATATTTATTAGAGGACTTGGAAGCCCATTTCTCCTTAATATCCTTGAAAATATTATCTCTAGTTATCCCCCATAATTTTTTATGATTCATTTCCTTCCATATGCCCTAGAGAAAATGTGTAAAAGTAATGTTCCATATATGTTTCATATCTTTATGCTTTCAAGGTGGGATCCATTATAATAAAATATCCCAAATATAATAAAGATATTCAATTTTGGGGTTTATAAGCCTTTGATACTACCTAATAGGCTTGGCAATATCCTCTAGTTCTATAGTGTGTTGGGCCATCTTGGGATTTGCAGACACCTAAATCTGGCCACAATAAACCTCCAATCAGGGTTTTGGACAATTTCCTTCCAAAATGCACAATTTAGCCTAAAAACACTAAAACATGCTAAATGATGTGAAACTGACATACTCAAGTGCTAATTTGGCTAGGTTATCCCTAAATGGAATAATGCAATTTATGGGCCAGCTAACTTTGATAAGATCATTTTGAGTCAAAAGGCTAATTTTGCACCTAAGTGCTCTGGATTGCTTTTTCCTATCAAATCTTATACACAATATGTATGCCTTTGTTATTTTTTTTGGTAACATCCTAAATGGGAATACAATTCCAATGCACCTAACATCACCTTCCAATTACAATTCAATCAAATTTAGGACCAATAACAAGGCATTCTGATCAATTTGAGTAATTTATGCATAAAATGCTTAATCATGCTTAAGAGCTAATTAACCCAAATCAAGGCCTAATAAAAAAATTCCATGGAAACTTGTTAATAATTTGTTTTAGAAATGAATATTGAATATCTGCATCATCAAGTGACCTCATTTCTTGGGAAGACATCCCTAGGCCATAAATACCACAAATATCAAGATTCATGCCCTCCATGCATCATCAATGCCTTCCATAATGCCCTTTATGCCTCTTAATTGACCCTTATTCCAATGTCATGATGAGGATAATTATAAACCTAATTCCAAAAATTGAATTAATCCTCAACCACACATCTCAATCTCAGGATGGATAGTTTAGGTTAATTCTAGACATTTGCAAAAATCTATAAATAGGAGGCCTCACAACATCATTTCTAAGCTATTTTGGTCTAAAGTTATAATGCACAAATATCTTCAAGAAACCATTAAAACTAGTATTACCATGCCAAATTAATTCCAAGACAAGCCAAGCCATAAGCCAAAGGTGCCAAGGAGAGATGGAGGTAGATAAGCTTCCATTGCCAAGGACTTCATGAGCACAAGCCGAGCAAGCCACCACTACAAAGGCATTTGGAGCATCTAAATAAAGTGAAGGAATTATTGTGTTTTAATTCCATGATTTTTAGTTGTGTTTGTCATTTTATTTTGTTAAGTAAGCTCTCCTTAGTGTCTAGGCCTAGAGATTTTATGTTATTAGTGTGTTTATTTCATTTTGTTTTCATTTTAGAACTAACACCGTACTAACCGTCCTCTCTTAAGTCAAATTCCTAGATCACATAATGGAATTCCCAATGGGACTAGACATATCCTACACATGAATAAGATAATTTTTCCACTCTAAAATATTTATTTGAGACTTTAAAACTCTTTACAGTTTGATTTTTTAACTTTATTTTATTATTTTTTGTTTCCACAATTTTACACAGTAATCAACGTCAGCAAGTAAGACCAACATCAGTTACATGGCTTAACTAACATCAGTTATATTTTAGTTAGCTAAGGTAACCATCATTGGTTGTAATAACTGGTGTTGATCACTATTTTTTTCCAAAAACATAGACCCGAGAGCTACTTTTTCAAAGTTCATTGTTTCAAGCTAAAAAGAGCTTCAAAGCTAAAGGACAAGCTAACAATTTTGCTACATGACCAAGCTTGATATTTGTTCAAAACATGTTTAAATCACCTTTTCATGCTTAGAAATCAATTAGGAACCTTATTTTGGTGTTTAACAAATAATTTAGATGTTTTGGTGAATGTTTTCAAAGTTTGCAACTAAGACCAAGGGGTCAAATGAGCACCACCAAATCTTTCATTTTGGGCTTAAAATTAAACACACTCATCAATTTTTATTTGCAATAGTTTTTTAATCAAATATTTGTTTGGAAAAAATAGGAATGTTGGGTGTATGATCTTCTATTTGTCCCCTATAGCGAACCCTTAGAATCAAAGTGACGTTCCTATTGCAAATAGCCTAGTCTAAGGCTTAGAAAGAAAGTCATCTAAAGGACTCCCAAAAAACTCATCAAAGATTGGGTGACCCTAGAAATGACCCTAAAGTATTTTTACTTTCATGCTTTATTTATTTTTTTGCATCTTGGCTTATAAGGGGGACTTCATCACCTCCTATAAGTTATTTAGGGAAGCTTTGACCTAGGGTTTCCTCTCCTAACATTGACTTCATTTGGCTCCTTTGGAGTTTCACATGGGACATAGTGGCACTTTTTACATTGCACTACACTGAGCAAACAATAGGATGTAGTGGTTGAGAAAAGGACTAAACTTTTTTACAACAAGCCAAGTGAAATGAACCCAAAATCCCTACTTTTTTTGCATTGTTTGGCATGAAAGTCATTATGCAATTGATTCCTCTAGATCATTTGGAAACTTGTTAGATCTTAGACAAATCACCACTTTCCATATAAGTATTTTTGGTTTAAGGTGTACCTCAAGGTCCATGTCATAGTACTATCATTTAAGATAAAGGGGGTGTAAAAACCCTACTATATAATATGCATTTACTTTTGGATGAACACTTAAAATCCTCTCAAATGATGTATATTGATGGATTCCAACAATACCAAGTAACCTTGTCATTTTAAGATCTAAGAATGATTAATTAGTTGGTCTTGTCCTAGTTTAAATTCTTTTTTGGATTCAAAATTTGGTGTAAACAAATAATCCAAACCAAACATATAGTCCAAATTTTCCTTTGAATAAAGAGGTGGTATGATGTCAATGTAAGATCATTAATTTGCCTTGTTCAAAAGTTCATCAAAATCTTGAGAGTCATATCATCCACTTTGTCATAGTTATGCTACCCAAATGAGTCTAAAACTTTACCAAAGTTGTTTAACTCCTTCACTTATAATCTAAATTTGAAATTACACCTTTACAAGTTCATAGGGTTGATATGTTAAGTGGGTTCACCATTTGCACTAAACTTGAGGGAACTTATATTTAATTTCCAATTTAGGTTGAAGGTTGTTTAAAGACTCATAATCATTATCATCACTTGATAGACTTAATCCATTTTGTGCTAAACACTTGTACTTTGAGTCTATGCACCACAACATTTTTGAGTCAAGAAAAATAGTGCTATGCTATCAAAATTATAGGAAAATGTCTTTACCTTAGAGAGTTTTGAAAAAAAAATTATCACACCTTTTGGGTAGTATGGCATCATTACAATACCTAAATCATTTCAAATATTGTTTCATATATCCTCTTACATAGAGTTCCAAATTTGCTCCTACATTTTCAGACCAATCTGACTATACTTTTTGTGATCCTTTATCTAAAGCATAGTTATACTGATCACCTTTGTGTAGCTTTTTTGTCAAAAGAACCAAGTTTTATACTATTTTTTGTTGGAAAATAAACTATTTCTAAAGTGCCTTTTTTCATACCTTATACCTAGTTAATCAAGTTCATGTCCAAGAATCAAATGCCTAGTGTTTATTCTAAGTGTTTCAAATCTGTTAGATTAAAACTTTCATCTATTTTCAAAGTCTAGCTTTTAACGCCATTTGGCCAAGATTCCTAGCACATGTCTTGTTTGAGGCTAGCTTTTGATGCCATGTTTGGCCAAAATACCTAGCAACTTTTAAATTCCTAGATTAGACTAATTTGAAACACTTCAACCTTAAAGTTTGGCATTTTGATTTTTAGGACCGTTTACTTGCTTATCTTTGTGTGAACAATGAAACATTAGATACTTCACGCTAGCTTGTTTCATCACAAACTTTTGCATAAACTTGTTGATCCTTTTAAATAATCTAGACCAAGTTGGAACATTATCTGTTTTAGACATTATCCTTTTTAGAGTTTGTAGAAATCTTTGACCTTTTATCACAAAAGTATTGACTATGGATCCCAACATGTATTCTTACACTCGTAGTGGACTCATCTACAATATATGGATTAGTAATGTAGTTTCAAAGGAAGAAATGGTAAAAGACCCCTATGCAGATAATATTGTTTATGAGATGGATTCTTATTCCTCTTATAATACTCAATCAGGGGCATAAAGCCAAGATCCATTAGCCAACTATCTGGTTAACACACCACCTTATTTATAATAGGACCAAGAATAAATCATGCAATACCTAGCTATAATACTTATAGTGGATGAGCCAGTACTTCAAAGATCATATTCTACTAATATGGCTTCCACATATGATCTATTTTTGTTTGAGTAGCATTTTTTAGAGAATAAAGATGAGATTTTGGTTAGAGCCATAGAGGGAGGGGATAAGTTTCTAGCAGACTTCCCCCATGAAAATTTACCAAGTCTAGTAAGAGTTCCCCATAATATCATTTATGATCGACAGGATTCTTTTAACAATCCTATGGCTCTAGTCCAAATAACATACCAAGATCATAATATATTTGATCGAGGCAAAAACATCATGGAAGAGAAATTTAACCAAATACAGATAGCATATCAAACATATCTAAATCTAGCATATGATTTTAATCAAATGAACATGGTAGGTAAGGCTCTTATTGACCTAGTTCCTTCAACAGGAGTGTTGATAGAGTTAACTAGGTAAGAAAACCCAAATTTTAACCCATCCATACAAACAATTTCAATAGATAACTTGATGTATATGCTCATTATTGAAAAAGTGTCTTTAGCCTCTACACTAAATAGTGAGCTAAATGTAGTGGACAATGTGCAAACAACATCCAATCCTGATCAAAGTGATACTAATACACAATCAATGAACCAACGACATGTACCTATAGTTAATCCCATAAGTAGATCATCATACTAGGGAGTAAGGGTTTCTACACCCCAACCTTAACCATTTGATTCCTCAAGTATACAACCTAAGAGATTAGGTAATCAAACAATAGCTAATATCACACCTCAATGACATACTGTGACGTATCCTACTCCTCCTCAATAGGTAACAAGTAGTATTCCACAACAATAGGCAAAATCTAGTGTATCAATGTAATAAAGAAAAAATGCATTGCCACCTTAATTAGGGGCAAAAAATGTTCCACCTCACAAGTAATAATGAACATACCTCTTCAGTCATAGACTAATGTGCCAATCCAAAACTAAACAATGACTAGTCAACAACATGTAAATATTTGTCAATGATAGATACCAAATATGTAACCTAATTTCACTTCCCCATAGGGTTTCATACAATAAGGAGGTCCCCATATTTCTTAGGTACCTACTAAAAAACTATTAGTTCAAAATATGCCACAAATCTAGAGACAGGGTCTTGGTTCATAAGTTCACACTTAATAGAAAGGTTTGATTAGTTGACAAAATATTCCTTTTTAACCACAATAGGTATAGTATATTTATATCCCTCTATCCCACCCATAAAATCTTATAAGTCAAACCTTTATTTCTAACCCAAACTAGAATATCTTACAACCAAATGTATAATTTCATGTACATCCTAATCCATGTATGCATATTCCTAGTCCATTCCCCAACCAAGCCAATCCACCCTAATAGGTGTCTCAATCATAACTTGGTCAAATTTTTCCACTTAAGACCTCCCAACCATGTATCCAAACCCAAATTATCCCTCAAACTAATATTCCTTCTAGTTCCCTATCCCAAGAATTACAACAGATGAAGGATACAATTGCTACCATTCAAGCTGGGAAGCAGACTAAAAATTTCAAGTTGGATGACATGTGTTCCTATCCATTCAGCATGGAGTATTTTTAGATACCATTTCCTCCAAGATACAAACCACTAAAATTTGATAAATACAAAGGGAAAGGTGACCCTAAGGCTCATTTGACCAAATTCTTCATTACATGTCAAATAGTGGCATATAACGACATATACCTTTTTCTATTATTTCCAAGAAGCTTAGTTAGACAAGCCTTGGAGTGGTTTTTGAAGTTACCCAAAAATTTAATAATGGATTTTGATGATCTTTCTGATAAGTTTGTGCAGCACTTTTCCTATAATCTCAAGCATGAGATTTTATTGGTGGATCTAATGCAAGTAAAGCAAAAATTTGGTGAGAGTTTTGCAAATTATTTATAGCAATGGAGAGCCCATGTAATAAATTTCACCCAAAATTTACTAGATAAATAATTATCCACTATGTTGACCAAAAATTTGCATAGTGAGATAGCTTATCACTTAGAACTACAATGTACACATACATTCAAGGAGATCATTGACAAAGTCTTGTTGATTGAGTGAGTGTTCATCAATAAAGGATTCATTCAAGATTAATTCAATTAATCAAAATCAAGGTACCAATCAAGAAAATTACCAACATCCCATTCAAGCACCAGTATTGTTACCATCATAGGCCAAAAACCATGAAATATCAAAGCAATTCAACCACAATAGGAATGTTGTGGGAAATGGAGTAACTAAATCCCATCATGTGCAAATGGTGTAAACATCAACTACACCATAATTTGAGCTTAATCCTACCTAGCAACCTCTCTAACCAATTTTTTAAGCATAATAACCAAGACGTACACAATAAATATAGTAGCCTTTACAATTGCAAACCCCTCCTCCTAGAAAGATTGTGCTCGCACATCATGTCTTTAGTGACCTAGGAGAACCTATTGAGTCAATATTTCACAAGCTTGATACCACTAATCTAATTAGTTGGCCCATACCAAATAATTATTTTCAAGGCATTCTTTATCCTGATTGGTATCATGAAAATGAATTATGTGACTATCATCGAGTCAATGGGCATAATCTATGAAGATGTGTCCAAATCAAGAATTTAATTAAGAATATGTTGGAGAATGGGGAGATAAAATTAGACAATGGTGCTTCTACTTCTAATCAAACTCTTAGGATATATCAAAACCCCTTTCCCTAACATAACAATTAGCAACAGCAAAATATTCAGCAATAACAACAATAATGGCTAGTGCAGCAGCAAAATCAATAGTATCAAAATTAAAGGCCAAACTAGCAGAACCCATAACTATAGAATAATGGACAAAACTAAGGTCAGAATGTTAACAACCAAAAAACCTACCATGTAGTTTCACATGACTATAATAGGGTTATAGGTCATATTATAGGGGGTAGCATTAATACCATCTCCATTAATCCTAGACCAAGCACTATCAACCTAGACCATTGCTAAATAACCTTATTTAGCCAAATTACATGGATAATCCTTCTTTGACTTGGGAGTGCATATAGGCAAACCAAGAAACTAGGACTTCCCCTTTTGGACCTCATATCAACAACTCATTCTTGCCACATAACCACATGTAAGTACACTATAAATTGAGACTTATCATGTCTAGTCCCACACTATTCCCAACATTTATTAGAAATAATGGTCTAATATTTAATCTTGATTATGTAATCACAACTCAGAGGTTAAATATTACTATCCTAGGCCCACAACCATCTACCACTTTGCCTATCATCCAACCAACCATTTAGCCTCAAAATAAACCATTCACTATTGACCAAGATAAGAAGTTTGATATTGTGGAATAATTGTAGTAGACACTAACACAAATTTATATCTTGTACTTTTTGTGAATGTCAATAATCCAAAAAACATCTTAAATGAGTTTTTGACCCAATCCATTATTGCTAATGACATATCCCCTAATAAATTTCAAGATTTGGTTAGACACCTAGCTTTAGCCCAACAAGTCACATTCAACCAAAGTGATATGTCTTCTCTTGGCCCACTCTATAATAACCCATTATACATATAAGTTTATATAAAGTTACATAAAGTGAAACATGTCCTTATAGACAATGGATTAGGCCTCAACATAGTGTCTCTAAAGCTCATCAAGCTTCTTGGGTATACAATGGTAGATCTCTAACCAAAAACAATAACCATCAAAACAAATGATAATCAGGAAAAAGAATCACAAGGCACCATTAGTTTTCTAGTTATCATTAGGCCTTTGATCCATGATACACTTTTCTATGTGTTTGATCTTGAATTATCATACAACATGCTTCTAGGCAGGCCTTGGTTACATGAGATTCATGCAGTCCTATCAATGCTGCACCAATGTATCAACTTTTTCCACCAATGGATGGAAGTGAATATTCTATGAGATTTACACCCATATGAACACTACAAGCATCTTGAGGCCAAATTTGAAAGCTATAATTATTAGTATAGTATGAATCAAAGTTCTAAATAAGATAAAGGAAATGCTATATTTATTGATCCTTCAGTAGATAATTACATAGATCCTAATACCTTGAATTCCCTTTCCCACATGCCACCTCCTAAAGCTTCTAATCATTTCACCATTTCAGATAATGGACTAGGAGAGTATATGACCCATGATACATTTCATATTTCTAATTTTCCTCAAAATCCAAAAACCTTTGTGTGACCTAAAGTCACCCCACATATGCATTAGCAACAAAAGAACAAAGATAAGGGACATGTCACATTTTTACCAGTATTCATCCTAGGACCTAACCCTCTTAAAGGGGATGAATCATGGTTATACAATGACAACTAATCTAATTGTTATAAAAATGCCAAGTATCCTATTCATAATAGGATCATAGAGTGTCACAATTATGAAGGAAGAGGCCTCAGACCAAATCAGCAAAGAACCATCGAGCCAATTTCCATGACTAAGTATGAAAGACCTTATGGACTTGGATTTAAACTACTTGGGGGTGACCCCACATATCTTATTCAAACTCCATCACTAGTGACTAGTGATGATGATGCTAACAGTGAAGCAGAGTCTGATCATAGCCTCACCCTTGATAGCCTAGTTAAAACCAACATGTTTGATAATAATGCCATTTGTACCCTTACCTTGGCCACTTATCACAATCCATTGTCATTATATTACCCCCAACTGATAGATTAGGACCAATAAGAATCTAGTCTATCAATTGATGAGTTCTAGAATGATGAGGCATTATATGACTTTTTAGGCCTTAGAGACAATGTTCCATCAGGAGATCACAAATTAGGGTTCTCAATCACATTGGATCCTATAGCCTATTTTGGAGAGTGAGTGAAGACCCTTAGCCAAAAACAAATATGTAAAACATTGAGGTCCCAAAGTGAAAACCTCTTTGAGGCACTTTTTGACCAAGGAAAAAGTAAAGATAAAGGCTAGTCTAGTTGTGAAAACCTATTTCAAGCATCATTAGATAGGTTTGTTCATTCTTCTTCAAATTTAGACTAGGAGACCACCAATAAGAACTTGCCTATGGATCAAATTTTGGCTTTGAGCAATAAGTATTTGATCAAATTTTTGAAGAATTTCTGATTGTATTTATTATATGGCTAGATCTTCCATTAAGGGACTTCGATTCATCATGCCTAGGAGAAGTTGAAGAGAAAGTCCTAAAAGAACACCTTGACATAATTCGACAATTCAAGTCACTACCTATTATCCTAGAAGATGGTTTGACACTTCTAGTTGAAGCTAAAATACAGGTAAATATAAAGACTCTATCAGACTTGAAATGGATAAAATTAGGTGTGTCCCTCATTGAGGAAGAATGTGACATCTTTGTATCTCTATTAAGAGAATTTGTGGATATTTTTATATGGGCCTATTCTGACATGCTATGTTTAGACCCCACCTTAGTGATACACCATCTAGTGATTAATCTAGCTAAAGTTCATGCTGTAACCAAGATGCTACAACTAAAAAATTTAAAGCAACTCCATAGTTTGTAGGCAAAGATCCAATCAACCTAATGCTTCATCTCTTAGCAGATAAGTGCCATCTATTTACACACCTTTTGAAGAAAGGAGTTACATTTCATTGGGATGATCACTACTAAATATCTTTTCAACAAATCAAAGACTATCTTATTAATCTACCTATTTTATTACCTCATATGCCAGGAAAGCCATTTTTTTATACCTATCAGCTATCGATCATGCTTTGGGGATACTCTTGGCTCAACATGACAACAAAGGAAAGGAGCATGTTGTGTATTATCTAAGTTGTACCTTGGTTACATATGAACATAATTATGCACCTATTAAAAAGGTTTGTCTGGCCATGGTTTTTGTAGATCACAAACTATGCCATTACATGTTGAATATTAAAACCATGGTCATTTTAAAGGTAGATCTAGTAAATTATTTACTATCTAAAACAACTTTGCAAGGTAGAATGGCTAAATGGATCCTACTTTTTAGTGACTTTGACATAGAGTATGTCAATTAGAAAGCAATTAAAGGACAATTTCTTGTGGATCAACTTTTGGAAGCACCTCTCATAGACACACAACCACTCATATTTAAATTTCCTAATGAATCTATCATTACCATCATTGACACACCACTTGAAGAGCAACCTTGGAAACTATATTATGATGGTTCATTTACTACACATGGATTAAGGGCATGCCTATTATTTATTACAGCATAGGGGGATCTAATCCCTAAATCATTTAGAATCATCTTTCCTTATACAAATAACATAGTTGAGTATGAAGCACTTGTTGTAGGGCTTCAACAAGAAGTACATTAGAATATATCTCATATCTAAGTTTATGGTGATTCTTAGTTAATCATCAATAAGGTTATAGATCATTTTTAGACCAAATTTGACAATTTGGTTTCATATAAAGCCATGGTCAATATTCTTAATCAAAAAAATTCCAAAATTCAATTTGATCACATATTGAGGGCTAGTAACAAAATTGTAGATGCCATGGCTACTATTGGCTCTCTAATTTGACAAATAGATAAATCTAGAGAGTATCAGTTCCTCATCAAAAATTTGTCAACACCAACTCATGAACCTTCAACCGTCGCCATGATTTGTGATATTGTTAGTCCTAATTCTATCTAGTACTCAGACCTTGATAACTACCTTCATGACCAGGTTATATCACCTAACCTATCTTGAAAACAAACCAAAGCCTTATTTCATTATACTCTACTTGGATCCACCCTTTACCATCATAATTTTGATGGAACTCTGCTTCATTTTTTAACTTTGGTAGAGTCTACGTAGCATTAAGAGAAGTTCACAAAGGAATATGTAGAGCTCATTGTAATAGGGTGGTCCTATCCAAAAAGCTTTTGTGTCTTGGTTATTATTATCCCACAATGGATGTAGATGCCACTGCATATGTAAATAAGTATGATAAATGTCAATGACATGCTAATTTAATTCATGCCCTAGAAAAAACTCTAAAAATGATGTTGACACCATGGCCATTTTCTACATGGGGACTTGACCTCATTGGGAATATTATCCCCACTTCATCTGATGGCCATAAACATATCCTTACCACCACCAAGAATTTTATTAAGTGGGTTAAAGCTATGCCCCTCACTTACGTGATTGGAAATCAAATTTACAAATTCATCTTTAACCATCTCATTTGTTGTTATAGTATCCCCTCTAACATTATATCTGATAATGGAAGATCATTTAATAACAAAGATGTAGATTAGTTATGTATTAAATATAATATCACATAACACTTTTCTACAGCATATTACCCTCAACATAATGGTCAACCTAAATCATCCACCAGAACCATTGTCAATATTCTCAAAAAGATTGTTAATAATGTCAGTCATGATTGGTATTTGTAGATATTCCCTATCCTTTGGCCATACTATACAAATCATCATACTCCTATAGGAGCCACTCCATACACACTTATTTATGGTACTAAAGCCATCCTTCCTATTATGGTCAAATTACCTTCACTATGCATCTCTTTCAAGCATGTCCTAGATGATCATGACTATCAAGTATCTCGCCTACAAGAGCTAGATCTCCTTGATGAGAAATACATGGCTGCATTCAATAATCTTCAATCATATCAAAACTAACTCAAAGGCCACTATAATCAATGTGTTACGTATCAAATATTCGAAATTGGTGATCTTGTTCTTAAAGAAAACCAAAATAATAACACATCTAAGAAGAAACATAAATGGAAATTCAAACCAAACTAGATAAGGATTTTTATCATTACTATAGATGATGGATCAAAAGCATATAGGTTTGACACACTAGATGGAGAGGAAATTCCTAAGCCAATGAATATTATTCATCTCAAGTGGTACTATGCTTGAGCACTAAGGTGTATTTTTTGTAAGGACCATTTTAGTTATGTCATTTTATCACTATATACAAATACCATCCCTATTTCTATCTTCACTATATCCACTTTCTGCTTCCATTCTATCGACCTAGTGTGTTCTAAAGCCTATCCTATTTGATCTTGGTTTTTTCCATTTGTTATGTAGTTTTAGCATCAAGGTATTTGATTAGTTTCATTATTTGGTTCAATTAGAGATCATATTTTGGGATAGTGTAATAGAAGTTTTGATAGTTTCATCCTGTGTTTGTTAGTCCTTTCTTACCACTGATCTTGCTACTAATTATAACCACCTTTTGGAAAATTAGTACCATTGATCTATGTCATTGTGTCTTATTTATAACCACCTATGGGAAAACTAGGGGTAACACTAAGCCTTGATGTATCAACTTGCCCCTTCCTAGGTTATACTATGCCTTTTTACCAATTGTGCCTATTTTGTTTGAATTGGATACTACACTATTTGAAATTCCTCTATTATAAAGGAGAAACTATAGTGACTTTAGGTCCTACTCTGGTACTATGTAGGTAGGACTTGATACTTGTTAAGGTTAGCTTAGTCACCCTTATCCACCATGTTCTCACCATTTTTTGAGCAACCTAAGCCATGCTCTCACCATTTTACAAGATTGAACCATTTAGTGTCTCATCATTCTTGATTAAGTTGAGACACTCCAAAACAATTCCAAAAACATTTATAAAATCATTATAAAAAATCAAAAACATTGATCACTTCTTTACCTTAAATATTCTGGGAACCCTTACTAAGTTACAGATAAATCACTTGTCATTTAGTTTCCCCATCCTTTTTGGCCCTTTTCTATCATGCACTTGCCATTTTTTAAGACCATTCCTATTCTTCTATCACATCCATTCTATTTGTTTTCATCAATTATCACATTCTTTCCATTCCCTGGGAGAACTACATTTGGCCTAAAGTTTTTTATTGGATATTACATCCATGGAACTATGTAAGCAACATCCACTTGCCTAGTGCATATGGAGACAGCTCAGCCATCCCTTCCTTTTACTCTATTCCCCCCTTTTATTTGTTTGTTAAGTTGTCACCTATTTTTTAGGGACAATGTTTGTAGGGTTTCTATTGCTTTTTTTGTTTGTTTGTTTCTACTTATTTTATTTGTTTATCTACTTATTTGTTTACTTTTAGCACTATTTCCTTGATTCAGTTTATGTGTGTTTATTGGGTGATTCCTTTCCCACACTTATACTTGAATCCATCCATATTCATATGTTTACATTGCCATCATGGTTTCTATCATTGGTACATTGTTTTCTTTTGAGTATTGGATTATAGGAGTCAGTCCTCATGCATATTTTAGCCAAGTCCTCATGATGTTATACCATGATGCCTACCGATACATGATATAATAAACCTCAACTTCAAGAAGTCTATTCAGCAATGGCATCATCTCTTCAGTACCAACATCCCAATTCAATCCTAATCATATCCCAAATAGAGTAATTAAACATGAAATAATTTCAATCTTTATTAGTTTAGATCAGTATCTCCCTACTAATAAGTTTTTCTAATTCATCATTACCCTCTGTGTTAGGTTATCATAACCCTCAGCCAAGTTTATCATGTTTTCCATAATCAGGGTCCAATGATTATAACCACCTATAGGCAAATCATTACACACTGTCCCACTTGTATTTCTCAATGATTATAACTGCCTTTGGGAAAATCATTATGTTGTCACCACTTTACTTTTTCTACCTATGTAGGGTCATCTTGTTATCTTGTTTGTTTGTCCTAACTAGGGTAGCTCCATCTTCTCAATGATTATAACTACCTTTGGGCAAATCATTATGTTATCATACCACATTGCCACTATCAGGGTACAATGCTTATAAATGCCTTTGGGTAGACCATTATGCACCATCCCACTTGTATACTCAATGATTTTGACTACTTTTTTAGTATCTTTATGTTTTCACCCCAACATTTTTCTTTCTTTTGTCCCCTTGCTTCACTTGTTTCTTTTTGAGGGACCATTTGTTGACCTACTTGTGCCAACCATTCCCTCAAGCGAGCATCATATAGTTAGTTTATCATCATTATAGTGGTAGGCATGCATGACCTTTTCATTCTTTGAGAAGACTTTACTGTGCTTATAGCTTTCAATGCCTTCCCAAATAGGGGCAAACTGTAGACACCTAAATTTATCCATTGATAACTTCTAATCAAGCTTTTGGCGAATTTCCATCCAAAATGCACAATTTGGCCTAAAAACACTAAAACATGTTAAATGATGTGAAACTAACATATTCAAGTGCTGATTTTGGCCAAGGTATCCTTAAATGGGGCAATGCAATTTATGGGCTAGCTAACTTTGATCAAATCATTTTGAGTCAAAATGCTAATTTTGAACCTAGATGCTCTAGATTGCTCTTTCTTATCAAATATTTTGCACAATATGCATGCCTTTGTTATTTGTTGTTGGTGTCAACCTAAATGGGAATATGATTCCAATGTATCTAACATCACCATCCAATTGTAATCCAATTGAATTTTAGACTAATAACAAGGCATTCTAATCAATTTGAGTAATTTGTGCACAAAGTGCTTAATCATGCTTAAGAACTAATTAACCCAAATCAAGGCCTAATAAAAAATTCTATGGAAACTTGTTGAATAATTTGTTTTGAAAATGAATATTAAATAGCTGCATCATCAAGTAACCTCATTTCTTAGGAAGACATCCCTAGGCTATAAATGCCACAAATATCAAGATTCATGCCCTCCATGCCTCATCATTGTCTTCCATGATGCCCTCCATGCCTCGTAATTGCCCCTTCTTCCAATACTATAATGAGGATAATTATAAACTTAATTCCAAAAATTGAATTAATCCTCAACCATACATCGCAATCTCAGGATGGATGGTTCAGGTTGATTCTAGATATTTATAAAAATCTATAAATAAGAGGCCTCACAACATCATTTCTAAGCTATTTTGGTCTAAAGTTATAATTCACAAATATCTTCAATAAACCTTTGCAACTAGTGTTACCATGCCAAATTGATTCCAATCCAAGCCAAGCCATAAGCCAAAGGTGTCAAGGAGAGATGGAGGTAGACAATATTCCATTGCCAAGGACTTCATGAGCACAAGCCGAGCAAGCCACCCCTACAAAGGAATTTGGAGCATCTAAGGAAGGTGAAGGAATTATTGTGTTTTCATTCCTTTCTTTTTAGTTGTGTTTGTCATTTATTTTTGTTAACTAAGCTCTCCCTACTTTTGAGGCCTAGATATGTTATGCTATTAGTGTGTTTATTTTATTTTATTTTCATTTTGGAACTAACACCATACTAACCATCCTCTCTTGAGTCAAATTCCTAGATCATAGGATTAAATCCTCTCAAGTCCCTATATTCCCAAGCAAATATGTTTGCATATTCTTTACAAAGTTCTATGAAATCATGTCTTTTAGCTTTAGTGCTTACTTTTCCAAGCTTGAGGATCCTATATTTAAAGATAAGGACTCTTTCATAGTTCTCTTCATTAGTTAACATCACTACCTTATCTTTCCTCACATGATCTCCCTCATGTAAAAATACCTTCAAGGGTGACAAGTCATTTATGAAGCTTATTGGATCTTAATTAAACTATTTGCTCTTCAAATTGATGTTGAAACTTTTTTTGGTTTATTGAAGATAATTTTTATTCTTTCTATAAGAAACAAGTAATTGTTATTTATTTTCAAAGACCTACTAATGAGTTTCATTGTCTGGCATGGATGGTCTTACTACCACTTTAACACATGGTTTTAATTTGGTTTTTTTAAACTCATTTATGGTATCAAATTGATCTCCCATAGCTACCAATCTATTAGAATGTTTATTTTGGTTTCTTGGTACTATTTAGATGTTAAAGGCCTTAAAATCCTTAATTATATCCCACACTCTATGTTTGTAAGACTTCATCAAGGGATTTTTGGTGATATTCTAGCCTTTAACCTAGTGCACTATCAGCTCACTATCCCCATAAAATTGTAATTGTTTGATTCCTCTCTTATTATCCCATTGAAGGCCATGGATAAGGCCCTCATACTCTACTACAGTGCAAGAGAAACTAAATTGGAACCTTTAAGAAAATAAATACTTGTCATTGGAAGGGGATACTAGAATTGCACCTACACCCACTCCATGTTTTCTCCTTGAACCATAAAAGAACAATTTCCATAATCCACTAGGATCTTCTTGAGGTCCAATGAGGGATAATATGGATGGATTATCTTCATGTAATCAGTATACACCCATGTCCCTCTCTTTAAATCCTTCTAAGGGATTAACTAAATGATTTTCATTCCATAGTTCATCCAAGAACATGTTTGGTGTCTCTTTAGGGTGAGTGTTTAATTCTTAACCAACCATATGTTCATCTTCATCAATAATGGTGCAATTAATTTTATGTTATCTATCCCATAAAGCTTTATGTGTAATTTTGTAATGGGCTCAGCCTTCATGGATACCTTGGTTCAATATCTTATTTTGAATGACATGTATGACCAATCTATTACAAGATAACCTCTAATATTTACATTGAATTTCCTAGATAGGCATAGGGAAAAAAGAGGAGGTACATCTAAGATAAACACATCTTGATTCATTAAGACACCAGGACAATCATGCATGGTAAATTTGAGATCTCTGGTGATACCATATGGCTTGGTGGAAGATCCATCCAACTACAACACTCCTTTAGATTGGGGTTCATAATTTAGACCAAGTTGATCTGCTATAGACTTTGGCATTACTGAGTGCTAGCCCCACTATCTACCAATCAATTATGCACTAAAGAGTCACCAATGATTACTAAAATTTAAAAGGGAGGAGGTTTTACCACCTTACCCAGTTACCTTTCATTTGGTCCTTTGGTTGTATTGGTGAGAACCACATTCTACTTAACTAGTGGTTTCTTAGAAACATTGATTCTTAATAACCCTTCTTGGAGGATGTCTACTTGACCAATCATGGAGATCATATACCACATTCATAAACTCACATTATACCTTTTCATTTTTTCAACAATGTTGATGGGTAAATCACCAACCTTTGGTTGTGCTTTGGAAGCCACAACTACACCTTGAGTTTATGAGTTTTGAGGGACAAATAAATTCCCTTGATTTTGATTCCTTGGAGCTATTAGAACCTTTGGAACAATATAAATTCCATTTTTATTTGATATTGAAGGATTAATGGTAGGAGGCTCCTTGATTTCTTCCTAGTTATCATCCATGTTCCTTATTTTGAACCTTGTATTTTCTACCATTGGATTGTATGTCTGGTTAGAACTAGATTGTTGATTGAGTACATAACACTATTATTGATCATAATTCACCATTGTACCACCAAAATGGTATGGTCCTTGATTAGGTATTTGACCTTTTTGAGGCTATTCTAGTTTTTTCATCATGGGTACCTCTATTTTCTGAGCCATAATAGCTTGATTATACCCATAATTATTAGTCTACTACCATGTATCATTAAAAGCTTGAGTGAAATCAATGGTTGGAATAATGGATTGCCCAAAATACTAATTCCAAGGCATGGTACCCTCAACTTCTTGAGTTACATTATTTTGAATGAGGACCAAAGTGTTATAAGTGCTTGTAGCATTTAGATTATAGTTTTTTTGCCTAACATAGTTAGGTTGCCCTTGTCCCTATCCCTGACTATGGAAATTTCCCTTGTAGGGTAGTCTATTTGCTTGATAATTTTGTTGTTGAGGTTTATATGAGGCTTGGTAAGGTCTATTGAAAATTTTATTCCTCTTAATATTCACTATTTCATTTCCCAAAGATTGTAACATGTTCTTAATCTTTTGAAAGTTCTTTTGTTCTTGAGAATCACTAGATTAACTATTAGAAACCTTTTCTTTCTTAGGTGAGGATATAGTATAAATTATAGGCATAAGAGGAATGATATCAAGGGTAAGAATAAAAATAAGGGGTGTTATGAAATTAGGGAGAAAAGGCATTGGTGGTCTAGGTGTAAGCTTGTCAGCCTGCACCAAATAATTTTTTGCTCTGATTGCCACCTCATATGCATTTGGTAATATGTTTCCTCCCATGGACTATATTATTACTGTAATGTCACTATTTAGGGCCTTCAAATAGTAAATAAAGGAAAAATTATGGGTATGCCTAATAAATACTGGGATTCTATCCCAATTTTTTTGGAACCTTGTATTGAAGTCTAGCATGACTTCATGAGGGACTCTTTGAATTGTGGTTAATTATTTTATAAATGATAAATGGCCACTTTTATCTTCAAATATCTTACACAATGCATCTTTAAATTGATCCCATGATGTAATATAATTAGCATCAAGGATTCTATACCAATCTAAGGCTTTACCTTTGAAAGAGATGTCTAATAACTTAATTGCTACATTCTCCTCATTAATATCATGAATGTTGTAGAAGTTGGCTATATCCATGAAGTGGTCAGAAGGGGTTGTAGCATGGTCTTCAGTAGAATAAGGGACACTTTTAAGAGCTTATATTATAATAGGATCATATTAAGGGAGGTCCAGAGGACTTTAACCATTAAAATACACAAAGGGAAAAGCTCTAGGGGCTACCATGGTGATTAAAGGGTTTAACAAAGGTATTCTTATAGGGGTAGGCCTTGAAATTGATAGAGAAACAAATTTTACTTTATAAGGGTGTGTGTTAGAAAATATTAATCTTTTTACTAAGTTCAAAGGTAATTCAACAAATTCAAAGGGAATACCTCTAGAATATAATCTTGTAGTCACCTTTGGCATGAGATGTAGTCACTACTTTGTTACCATAATGTTGAATCTTATTTTGGAGTTACTAGATGTTATTTCTTAGAAGCTATAAATATTATAAATTTATCAAACTAGCATCAAACGTTAACCAATATTACTTTAATTATGTCCATTGGGCATGCTAAAAACTATTATATCATCAATTTTAACCCTTGGAGAGGGTTCTTTAATATCTCTCCAATAATAATGTTTGCATAGGGAAAAAGGTTAGAAATGGGAAATATGGATCCTAAGAAAGCTAAAAGGGTGATTAACTACATTTAAATGATAACTCATATAAGCATGAAGTAAACACTGAGGAAGCTTAAGACAATGCTAGCTGACACAATCTCATAAAACTTAGCTAGTTGCATAAGTGTTTCATAAAATAGGTTCATGCAGTAATGAATGAAGGCAAAGAGGATTTTTAATACTCACTAAGAGCTTGTATCAATGACAAAAATAACACTAACTTAGACTTTAAACTAACTTGAAGACACCTATAAATGAGAAAGAAAGAAGGACAATGGTCATGGAAGATTCTTCTTTATAATGCCATCATGCATAAGCTTTGATACACACAATTTAGAGGGGATAAATGGGAAAATAAAGCCATTTTTTATTCAAGAGTTATTTCAAATAAATTTTTATAGGGTCTAGCCTTATCAAATGAGAGTTTTTGCTCTTCTATAATTGAGAGAGAGTCTCTTGTCAAAAGTGAGAGCTTCCCAATGGGAAAGAATGGGAGATATAGAGAAAGGGTAAAGAGAGATTTAAATCACACCATTAGAGAACAATAAATGAACTATCATCACCTTTTAATTAATTCTCAACCACATTTTGATCAAATCAAGACATAATATATCATAGACAAATTAACTTTTATTTGTCTCGATAGCCTTCGAGCTCTTTAAAAAACATACTAGAAGACAAAAATGTGTTTTAGATGATGAGTCATGCTTGTGATAAGAAGTAAAACCCTTAGATCTCTCCTAAAAATCCATTAAATGCTCTAATTTCTTCATCCAACCACCAAATCTCCATCTTGGGACTTTATGTCATCTTCTACTTGGCTTGATTATAAGGGTAGAATTGTCCATCAACCTGATTGAATCATGACTATGCCTACTTTAGGTAGCTAAAAGTACCTATTTGTTTAATTTATTATTTTGTATAAATATGAGACACTTCAAACCTACCCCTACCCTAACCTAACATAGGTCTTTACCAATACAATTATTGGCTTTCCTATAATTGGTATGTCAATGAATAATGTATAGACTACATAGCTTTTTTTTTTAATCATATTAGGTCTAAATAGACCTATTCTACCTCTAAAACTTTTCAAATCCAAGGACTTATTGTACATGACATTTAAAACAATATAAAATTGAGTCTACATGATCTAGATCCTCAAACAGAGGTCTCAACTTAGATTCAATGGCATCTTTTGAAATATCTACCCTGGTTTGACCTTAGTCAAGGTTGACCTTTGTTTGAATTCTTTGGCTTTTGAATTTTAAAAACATTCATTAATCTTGATCTAGGCCTTCTCAAATTGTTCCATCCATCAGCTCTTCATTCATTATCAAGATCATGTTGTCAACTCTTTAACTCCTTAGCCTTATGCACACTATAGATCTCCCTTTATATGAATGAATATGAACCATATATATTCTTAAAATCTAATGTAGTTGAGACACTTTTCACCCATGAATTTTATCTTAATATCCACTAACCTTTTTACCCATTACTTGCAATTAGATCTTCTTTGTACAATTACATGTGTACCTTTAATCTACCTCAACCCACTAACTTAAGCTTTATTCATACACTATTAGATATATATTCTACTCATAATATTACACCACTTATCACTTTCACATTCACCTTGGATATATTTTGACCTTTTGACTTGATGCTTACCATTGATCTTCAATGCATGATCGAATGCACTCCATTAGATCTTTCAAACCCACTAGCCTTGTCAATTGATGTGCACCATTAGATCTTCATTCAAGCACCCAAGAGCTTGAAACTTGTTAGCTCCATGTTCATCCTTGGGAAATTTTAATTAAAATGGTTATTTTATGAATCCCAAATTTGACATCCCCATGCACATCTTACTCTACAAGTCTAACTTTAAAGGTGTATATCTTGAGATAGCACTCATCAAGACATAAATTTTATAAAGCATGATTTAGGCATGAATAAATTCATGTCCATGTGATATTTTGGATTGAAAGGATTTATAATTAAACTTATTAAATTCACAATCAAGATGACATGTTCATTTTTGCATGACATGCCATGATGGTCTAGTTCTTCTAGGCTTGTGAAAGAAACTATTGTCACTTTAGAAAACTCAATGAAATTCTAAGACTTTATGAAATCCATTTCATGCCCTTGAATGCTTGAAACACCATTATAACCTATTGGTATTTTTAATTTTGAAATCCTAGACCTATTTCCAAGCCTACTTCCCAAAGATCAACAAATTACACTTTAAGCTTGCTTAAAGTGTTTCAAAATCTTTGTAAGTAATATGAGATCTTATTCTTTTACTTTTGGTTCACTCATTCCATCTAGAACTTTTGTCATCTATTCAAACCATTTCTAGGCAAAATATCCTTATGTGGGCCAAATTTTTCCAATATAATCAATTCCTTGAATAGGTTGGTGACACTACTCAAAATTCTTATCACCTTGTGAAAGTGTCTAAACTCTCACCTCTCCCTCTCACACAATCTTTCTTCTTGTATTTGGTACACAGGCCTTTATAGCCTCATTATACCTTATCACTAAGTTCATGAGATATCTCTTGCTTTGCATTATTCCTTGTAACACTTATGCCTAGATTTACCAATTCCTCTACAATTACTTGCTCATCAAAATTTCAACTTCACCATTGAGATTCACATCTTGTTCTTGACCTTGGAGACAACTTGGGTTTACACAAACTGACCTATGGGTGATCATTTGGGGTTCTTATACTTTAATATATAAGGTTAATAATATTAGGACCTTTAATAGGTCTACATATAACTCTTTTACCTTATGACACCTTGTGAAAGTGTTTACACTTCAAATTCTTCCTCTTGCTTAGCTTTCTTCATGTATTGTATATATGCCTGACTGTAACTATAATTACAAGCTTCCTAGTAGAATTTGATTTATCCCTCTATTTTGATCCTTTATAGGTATCCTTGACCTTATATGCCTCCATAAATTGATATATTCACCTAACCTCTAACCTTAATGCACCAAAACCTATATATATATATTGCATCACAAGATTTTGATTTTGTGTCAAATACCATGGTTATAGGTGACTATCATTATTTCCTTAGCATATATGGAGAAATTGAATGTAATAAGACCTTGAATAGGTTTTCACATACCTATAACACCTTTTATCATCTTTTTATGGCCATCAAACCATCTAAAACTAAGCATCTTCCTAAAGGTCCTTTCAATGATTTACTAACATATCTCACATAAGCCTATTTTAATCACATGATTAGATTTTGTCATTACCTCATGAGGTTTTAAATATATTAAAAAATCATTCTTAGTGGTGTCCAAAAGACTCTCAAACTCCCTACGACCTCCCATAGGTATGCAACCGGACATCCTTGAGTAACATTATAGTAATGTCACCTTTTGGCCTAAATTGGTAGTTTAAAACCTCATGTATCATCTTGAGAGTTCTATAAGAAGAGGGATGTGTGATGCTAAGAATTTGATGATGGAGGGGAGGTTAGATCAAGTTTTAGTTTCCATTAAAAGAATTAAATAAAAACACACTAACAAGCTTAACATCTTCATGCCTAGATCATAGGGGGGATTAGTGAAAAAAAATAAAAATGACAAAGCTCAACTAAAATGAAAAAAAATACAAATTCCTTACCTTCTTTGAATGCTCCAAATGATGTGTTCATTTGGATTTCTTATATTGTGCTCAAAGATTCTTTGGTAAATGGAGTTGTGTGGCTCCTTCTGTCCTTTACACCATGGTTTGGCTCATGCTTGCTTAATGTAGCTTAATGTCTTTATGGCTTGGCTTATGATTTTGACATTATAACACTATATTCTTACTTCCTGCACTAAATCCCACATTATAACTTTATTATGTCCAAGCTCTCTAAATGGAGAGGCAAATGCTTTTATTTATAGGTTTAGAAACTAACCCCAACTCAAGGTGAGTTAGAGTGTAGTTAGGGATTGGAATGGGCTCAAACCTTACCTTAGTGAGTTAATTAACCCTAGCAAAGTTACAAGGTGTTCAAACCTCGTGATTAGCATAAAATAGGCATGGGTGAGATATTTTGGGATTTTGGATAAAACTCATAAAAGGTAATTATGAATTTCTAGGAATTCTTTGATTTTCAAAATTCCTTTTTGATAATTAATTAATTACTCATGGTAAATTCAATTAGGCATTTGATTAGGTTTCGCATGTTAATTAATTTTGTTTAGGATTTTTAGCATTCTTCAAGATTTGAATTAATTGATATGTGTATTTTCCTTATTTAATTGGTTTATAAGCCAAATTACATTTTATGAAGCCAAATTTGAGATTTTTAGTGATTATTAGGCTAGATTTGTAAAGGTTGGCAAGAATCAGTGTAAAGTCTAATAGCAAGCCATTAGTGGCCAATTTTATGTGTCTATATTTTACCCCTATTTGGAAATGTGTTACAAGCTATAAGTACAATAATGTCTTCTCAAAGAATGAAAAGGTCCTATATGCTTATGACTTCAACAGTAATGGATAAACTATAGGTGCCCCTTCAAGGGAGTGGTTGGCATAGGGGTCAAAAAATAGTCCATCAAAAGAAGGAAATGAGTGGACCAAATAAATGAAATGATAGGATAGAATGGATTGATTTACCCAAAGGTAGTTATAATCAATGGCATTGGAGTTTCCCTAATTAAGGTAGACAAATAGGATGATTTTCCCATAGGTGATTATAATCATCAACATAGGTGGGATGAAAAAAGTGATGATTTGCCCAAAGGTGATTAGAATCATCAAAAATGGCTTAGGGTAATAGGAGATTGATTTTCCCAAAGGGGGTTATAATCAGTTAAAGGGAAAACAATGATGGAAATGCAATGATTTACCCAAACATGGTTAGAATCATATGTGATGCAAGTGGGATGGTGTATAATTATTTTTCCAAAGGTGGTTATACTCATTATAACTTGATAGTGGTAAATTTGATATGAAATATGCAGGTGGGACAATATACAATGATTTGCCCATATGTAGTTATAAGAATTAGTATCTCAATTATGGAAAATAAGATATGAAATATGATGGAAAATATGATGATGGTAATATGATATAGAGGAGAAAGATGAATTTAGGAAACTTGCTAGTAGGGATATTCTCATCCAAACTAACAAAGGTTAAAATTCTTTCATTATTCAATTACTCTATTTGGAATATGATTTGGATTAGATTAATAATGTTACTAATACTAAGGAAATATATCATTATTATATTCCCATGTCGACTCCTTAAAGTTGATTTTTGCTATAGCACATGATGATAGGCATCATGATAGAACACCATGATAACTTGGATGAAATATGGATAAGTATTGACTTCCAATCCAATATTATAGTCATATAAAATGCAAAAATTGGTAACTTGAGCATGGCTAATAACACCCAACCCATAGGTCCTTCTTGCTTTCTCTCATGACCCTCTTAGGTTTATTTTCACTAATTCTTAGTTATCCATAACCTTCTAAACTTGATCTCAACTAAGCCAAGACCCTCTTTTCATGACCAATCTATCCCCCCAAGTCCTATCTAGTTAGGACAATAGCACCACACTAGTAAAATAGCACTAATTCCACTCTTATCTACTCTTGATATTATTCTCCAAGCTCATTTCTGACCCCAATAATCAATTCCTTTTGGTTTCCCATCCTTATCCTTATTGGCCTAATGCGAGTAAATTTAATCTATGACCAATAGATCCCTATAAAATCCCATTCAAAGATCATTTGGAAAGGGTTGGTAAATATCACAAAGCAAGAAATAATACAAGCAAGACTACTCAAGCACATCTCCTTATTCTCTACATACAGCCATCTATACTATTTCTATCTTATTCAAATCTTTACACTAGTCCCTAGTCATCTCAAGCATGTCTAGTTTAGCATTTCCTTGCATTCTCATATCACAATTACACTAAGCACTTTTAAATATAGAACTATATATGGCTTGATCCATCTTTAGAGTATTGGTATGTAGGCAAAACATGCCCACACATAGGGTGTGAAGCACGTCTAGTGCATCTTACATTTCTAACCCCCCCTCTTACTCAAGTTTCATCAAATCACAATGGAAGATAAGGTTTTAAGAAATAATCTACTCTATATGGAGATCTATAAACTTATATCTACCAAAACTTTAGAGACAAGGTCACATAGACCTGTCAAACAAAACCCAGAAATCTCAAACTCTCAGGACATTAATGTCAAACAAGGACTACAGTGTCAGTGCCACTTTTTTCCACTTTTAGTGCTCCTATCTAATCAAAAAATGAATTTCATATCTCAGTTTGTGATAGTCTCTAGTCCTACATAGTCAATATCAACCTCTATCTTAGTCCAATCAACATAGTTTCAAACTAAGTTTGATTTCTCTCTATTTACTTACTATTTGTAAAAAGTCTAAACAACAATCAGAATTAAAAAATTAGTAGGTTAATTATGGCATAATTATTAACTAATTTTTCTACTCAAACCCTTTAACTAAATTAGGAATAAAACCCCAATTTTCCCAAAATTGTTAAATCATTTGGTGAACCCGACTTACTTCATTTGCACAAAAACCCTAGAAACCCTAGGGTAAAATTCCTACTGATTTTTCCTCTAAATTTTTAATTTTTAATTGAATATTTAAATCAAAAATTCATTTAAAATTTTAAAATTTAGTAGTAAATTTTAAAATAATTTTCTTTCAAACCCTAGTTTCCCATACTAGGTCCCAATAATTTTCCAATAATTTTTTTAATTTTTACTAGCATATTAAAATCAAAATATCCATTCAAAATTCAATAGTAATTTCAAAAAAAAAATCTCAAAACCCTAGTAACACATACTAGGTCCTATTCACTCAAGCATTTTCCAATAATTTTTTGAAATTTTAGTTGCATATTTAAAATCAAAAAATCAATCCAAAATTCAAAATTCAATAGTAATTTCAAAAAAAAATCTCAAAACCCTAGTTACACATACTAGGTCCTATTCACTCAAGCATTTTCCAATAATTTTCTAAAATTTTTGTTGAATATTTAAATCAAAAATCCAATTTTATTTTCAAAATTCCATAGTATTTTTGCAAAAATATCATTATCAAAACCCTAGTTACACATACTAGGTCCTATTCACTCAAGCATTTTCCAATAATTTTATAAAATTTTAGTTGCATATTTAAATCATAAATCCATTAAGAATTCAAAATTCAATTGTAATTTCAAAAAATATATTTTTCCCAACCCTAATTACATATACTAGGTCCCATTAAATCACAAATTTCCTTATAAATTTTTAATTATTTTACTTACATATCTAACTCAAAAAATCACTTTCAATTTCAAATTTTCATAGTACATTTTCAAAATAATTATATGTCAAACCCTAGTTTCATATACTAGGTCCCATTTCTTCTTGAGGTATCACCTTATATGTTTATAAGCTCCGTATCCTTTTTATGCACATTCTAGTTCCTTGTTTAATTTATATCCATTTAATCTTCTCTACTAGTATCCAATTTGTTTTCCTTATGCCACTTAAATTCCTTGTAGTTCTTCCTTCGACACAAAGTGCAAGACTTAGTGGCAATCCTCTTGAATTCACCAAAATTCCTTCAACTCGACCATATGCTATGGATAAACAACTAGTTCAAACTCTAGTTATAGATTCTACACATCCAAATTACACCAATTTTAATGAGAATGATTTAAATAATGAGCAATGTGAAAATACCAATGATGGTGTACACATTTATGCTCATGCTCGACCACATTAAACTAGTGA
Organism: Torreya grandis; assembly: GCA_037957365.1. Taxonomy (NCBI): domain Eukaryota; kingdom Viridiplantae; phylum Streptophyta; class Pinopsida; order Cupressales; family Taxaceae; genus Torreya; species Torreya grandis. The sequence goes on from JARHVA010002693.1 coordinate 2,305,366, forward strand.
TCCACTTCCACCCACTATTGATAATGAAGTTTTACTCAATAAATATTTGATCCTCCAAAGTTTTAGAAAAAGACTCAAGGAATAGCCTCAAGATCCTACTCTTATATTACAATCTCTCATGGAAATCAAAAAGGCTAAACAAGTTGAGTTTTCCATTCCTATAGAGAAGCTAGTTCCATATGACACTATGGGGTCAACTATGTCTCCATAACTCCCTATAGTATCCCAACTTACCTCTATGCCACTATCTATAGCTAGTACATCTTTGTCTCCTAATGTGGAATCCATTGTGTAAGAGATAAAATCTCTTCAATCAAAGGTACTACATCTTGAACAAGGTGCCTCTAGACCTACATAGGCTTTGGACTCGTTTGCTCTACTACATACACCATTGGCATGTAACATTGATTTAACACCCTTTCCACAAGGTTTTTTTCAACACAAGCTTACTCTTTATGATGGCAAGGGTGATCCAAAGACACATTTGAGAGCATTTCATAGAGCATGCTTAGACTATGTACCAAATTATTGGATACTGACCAAGCTCTTTTCATGAATCCTAAATGATTATGCTTTATAATGGATTTATATTTTACCAAATCATTCAACCAGTGCATTCAATCCTTTAGCTAACATGTTCCTAGTTCATTTCAGCATTAACATTGGTGACAAGGTTTCATAGGCCCAAGTTGTACAATAGAAACAAAGGTCAAATGAACATCTCATAGATTATGTTCTTTGATATAAGACTATCATGGCTAAGATGACTAGCCCCATAGTCAATCAAGAGTTATATCTCTTCAAATAGAGTTTCTTACCAACTTTACATGAATCAATTATGTTCAGAATATTCTCTTCCCTCACTAAATTATGTCACACACTAAAGAAAAGAGAAGTCAAGTTAATTTCAATGGCCAAACTCAAGTACACAAGTATCTCAAAAACAACCAACAAGAGTAATATCAAAGTCCTATATAAGGTCCAGGTCAATGATAACAAGACTCAAAATCAACCAATAGTTAATGTGGCTTGAGATCCCCCTCAGCATGTAGTTTTATCATTACCTCCTTGATGTACATTTACCAATCTACTAGTTTCTCCAGCTAGAGTTTTATAGTAGTTAATAGATTGTAACATCATATCTCTCCCTCCTATTAGGGAAGTTAACCCAACAAAGACTCTTCCACAAGAATTTGATTAACATTTATTGTGTGAGTTTTATAAGGCACTAGGCCATATAATAAATAAATGCATTAGTTTGAGACATAAGATATAGGATTTAATAGATGGTAATCATATTAATCTTGGCACTTTAGTTAAACCTCCTTAGGTAAATCAAACACAAGATAAATCATTGAAAATATTTTTAGATCCTTTTACATATCATTCCAAATAGTAGATAGCGGATACATCAAGGGTTCACCATGCATATCATGCACATCCACCACCAGATACATATAGGGAACCTATAGTTGAATCACATCCTTTGAGAAACTTGATTGGTATATATAATTATAGAGTTCTAGATAGACCTTCCATCTTTTTCTCAGAGTAAGAGATCATCAAGAATAATTTAGATTATCAGGCACTCTTTATTAGAACTCACATTCATAATCATCCTATTCATAGTGTTCTCATAAATAGTGGATCTAGTGTGAACATGTGCACTATGACATTATTTTAGCATTTGGGATATTCATAGTAGGATATTACACTAAAAATCATAGTTATCAATAGATTTAGTAGACATAAATAGAGTTCATTGGGTAAGATTTTACTTCGTGTATAGGTTGGTCCATCACATGTAAACACACTATTCTTTATAGTTCTCAATGTGGGAGTTTTTGATATGTTACTTGGTTAACCATGGATTTAGAAACTTCATGTAGAACCTTCTATAGTTAATAAATGTGTGAAATTTAGTCACACTAATTAAGTTATTACAATTGGTGGAACTCCATATGAGTTACCACTCCCCACTTTAGAGCCATCTTCTATTGTATTGTTAGTAGTTCTAATTCAGCTTCCAATTCCCATCTCTCCACTAGTTATAGTGTCTCCATCAGTTCTATTTCTTCCTCCAATATATATTAGACATAGTTGAGGCATCCATCACCATCACAAAAGGTTCATACACCTCTACAGCTTTAGGATTATATATATAGCTTCTAGCTATAGTGTTCAAACCTAGAATAGTCTCATTGAGATCTCATGCATCTACACATAGAGCACATGTTTAGATAGATTCTCCTACTACCAGATGGATCCCTAAGATACTTATAGTTACATCTACTTTTCAATGTTACAGGGGGAACCCATAGTTGGTTTCTACTTCAGAGACTTCAGAGCATTTTTAATATATATAACTTTTAGAGCCATAGTCTCATCATCTCCATTGTACTTCTTGATCATGCATGATTCCTCTCCTTGATACAAGACACCATGATAAGGAGTCTCTCATGAGACTCATCGGTTAGTATCATCCTTTCCCGTCTTACCTATACATATTTTCTTATGCTTGATTGTATATAACTTATATCAATGATACCAAAAATAATACAAAATTTCAAAATATAAAAACATTCAAATAATTCAAAAACATAAAAACATTTTGATTATATGCATCATCCATGCTTTACATTGATACTACTATGCTAGACTTACATTTGTTTTTCTATGCTTATTATTTGTTGATTTGTCTACATTACCATGCTTCACTTGATCTTCCTTTCAGTGTGTGAAGTGACATCCAACTCTTTGATTGCTTCACTCTACCCATTGAGAGGGCATCCTACTTCTACATCAAGACATACATTAATATGCATACCCACTGGGGGCATCTTCTATATGAATACACCATATAGGTTATGTCATTCCTACACCACACACTCTAGTTATAATTTTAATGTAGATTATTTACTAGCTTACATAGATTACTCTATCAACACTCACTAGTATTTAAAACTTGTGTATTTCTTTGCATATACCTAGTCTTGTACTAACATGTCTTGCATACTTTCACTCTTGATATGATTAAGTTAGATGTGTTTGTATTTTCTAGTCTTTACATGCTTTATCTTCTTTCTTAATGTATCTTGATTTGTTTGCATTCCCAATTCTTTTATATCTCCTATCTGTGATATAAAACTTAGAAGTTTTGATTGATAAATATTTCAAGAACATGAAAATAACATAGTAATAATGAATTCTCTGGAAAGAGATGTTTTATTACTCAAGAATACAATACAACTATATGCTTATCTTTGGGAAGAGATGTCTGATTTCCATTTTAGGTTACATCTTCATTTATACACATTTTGAAAGTAGGAGGAGGATGTTTAAGGTCACCAATCTCAAGGGAGATTAAGTGGTTTGACTTCCATGATTTAAAATAATATAAAATTTGATGTATTACTATTTTTAGAAACTATTTTTAGACTGCACTACTAAGATTAAAATTTGGGGCACTTCCATTGGGTTTTAGAGGGTCAAAAACCATTGAGTGGATCTGTATGCCATCTTAATGTGTTCTCTTCACTCTTAGCTTTCTAATGGTTCAACTAGGGAATCAATTAGAGCTACGATGCAAGATTTATGGCTCTCAAAAGTTCCATCATCAATTGGGGTAGAATCATTGCCCAAATTCTCACCTGAATTGTTGCCCAGATCATTCCTCCCTCCTTGAGAAGAAATGGTCCCCATTACATTAATATTCCTCATCAAGTGTGGTAGTTGGGTCTTAATTTGATTCTCTATGATCCACTCACCTTGGTGGCTAAGCTAGCCCCTTTTGACCACTTGATAAAGTAGAATAGAGAATCCTCTTGTTGTCTTCATCCAAGTGTCCACAATCTAATCTCCTCCACTAGAGAAAAACTATATGGATCAAGCTCATCAATGTCTAGTTGTTTTGTTATGACTAAAGTGTCCAATAGAGGTGGATGATATGGTTCGAGGAGCTCCACATTGAATATTAGATGCAGAACAAGGTAGGCTAGTAGGTTCAACTCAAAAGCATTTTCTCCATATTTTTTGGTGATGGTGTAGGGACCATGTCATAGAGGCCAAATTTTTATATGTGGGTTTACAAGTTGTTCCTTTTGAAGCCAAAACCAAACTTTGTCACCCATAGTAAAATGGTGTGCAATCGTATGTTTCTCATGGTGTTGCTTATACTTTTGATTCATCTTCTCCAAGATGTCATGAACTTGCTACTATATGTGTTGCATTTGTTTAATGAACTTTGTTTCTTTTGTTGCCTCAGATCTCCCATGAGTTGTGTATTCTATAGTGGAAAATAGAATGACTATATGAATTGGTTCCATGGGTTGGAACCTGAAGCATACTTAGAATGGAATGTGCTTGGTCAAGCTATGTAGGGCCCAATTATATCCATGTTCTATGAAAAGAAGCCCCTCATCCAATGTGCATGGATGTTTGGAGTGATACATCCAAATCATGTGAATAATCAAGTGGTTCACCACTTCTATTTGACCATTAGTTTGTGGATGGAAGGCTATGGAATTCATCAACTTGGTATCCATCATCTTCCATAGAGTGGACCAGAAGATTCTTAGGAACATATTATCTTGATTTAAGACAATGGACTTGGGGAGACCAAAATGGATCCATACATGACTGAAATTTAGTTGAGCAGCTTCTTCAATAGATATATTTTTCTTACAAGCAATCATGATATCCATTTTTTAAAAATGATCAAATACAAAAAAAATATAGTCCTTACCATGTTTTGAAGTGGGCAAACTTGAGATAAAATCCATTGAGATGGATTCCCAAGGCCTAGTTGGTTCTGGAAATGGCATGTACAATTCTTGATTCTTATTTGTTAGCTTGGATATCACACATGGGGTGAAATATTTGAGGTACCTTTCCACATCCTTTCACATATGGGGCTAGTAGAAGTGTTTTTGAAGAACTACCAATGTCTTTTCTACACCAAAGTATCTAGTTATCCTACTAAAATGTGCTTCCCATATCATCTTCTATTGCTCTGTAGCTAGAACATAAATTTACCCCATATGACAAAAGACATTCTCTTGAAAATTAAAATTAGAAACATGTTTACCTTCTTGAAGCACCTGATATGTATCAAAAAATTCAAGACCTACTTCATACAAAGCACCCCAAGTGGTAGTCTTGTGTCTACACAAGTCAAAAACTATTGTGAGTACAATAATTGGTGGGTGGTTCAAACATTTTGTTGCCATATTTGAGCTCCCATTTTTATGTTTGATTATCAGATGGAATTACTATAGATATGTGGCCCACTTTTGGTACCTCTCATTTTGTAGTTTGCTCTACATCTAGATGAATTACAATGGTTTGTGGTTAGTATGGATGACCATCTCTTTCCCTAAGATGTAGTGTTTTCATTATTTATAGGCTTACATAATGGCATAGAGATCCTTATCATATGTTAGGTATTTCCTAATTATATCGATGAAATTTTCACTATGATATGTAATGGGATGGCCATATTGTATAATGACAGCTCCCATGGCATATTTAGATGCATTAGTCATCAACTTCAAAGGTTGATGCAAATCTGGCAAGGTAAGAATAAGGTTTGAGCAAAGTCTATTATTTAAATTCTCAAATGCCCTTTTTTTGTTTCACCCCTCTAATATGTAGCTTTATCTCCTCCTTTAGTCACTTGGGTTAGTGGCCAAACAACATATGAGAATCCAAGAACAAACTTGTAATAGAAATTTTCAAGACCCAAGAAGCTATGAAGTTTTATGAGGGTCCTTGGTGTAGGCCATTCTTAAATAACCCAAATCTTCTTTGGATGAACATGGACCCCTTAATCATTCACAATGTACCATAAGTACTAAATTATTTTCATCCCAAATGTTCATTTATTGATATTTGCATACAACTTCTGCTCTTAAAAAGTTTAAAGCACCTTACAAACATGTTGTAGATGTTCCTCCCATGTTCTACTATAGATGAGTATGTCATCCAAGTAGACAACCATAAATGAGTTAGTGAAGGGTCATAGGATGTCATCCATCATCCTCATGAAGGTTACAGGTGTGTTAGTTAAGCCAAAAGGCACAACTGACCATTTAAAGATCCCTTTCTTAGATTTCAATGCAATCTTCCAAACATCAATGGGATCAATGGGAATTTGGTGATAGCAAAATTTTAGATCAATTTTGGTGAATAACTTCACACCATGGAGTTGGTCTAGCAGGTCATCAATCTTGGGGAGGGGTTAGTGATTCTTCATAGTGATTATATTTAGGGCTTGATAGTCAATGAAAGCCTCCATTTTATATCTTTCTTTGGTGCTAAGATAATTAGGATACCATAAGGTAAAGAGTTTATTTTAATGTGACCCTTTTAGATCAATTCTTGAATCTATCTTTTTATCTCATCATTCTTTAAAATTAATCTGTGATACATAGGACTATTAGGCAAAGGTGATCCTGGGATCAAATCAATAGAATGTTTTACCTGGTAGTGTATTGGAACTCTTATGGGTGACTTGAATAAGTCATCATATTCTCTTATGATTTTTCCCATCTACTTTTGTTGTTATGTTCATTTTATAGTCAAGACTAAAACATTAGCCCTCTTGGATTTCTATGGTTTGATCACCATGAGAATGAATTACTTTGTCTTCTCCACCAATATCTTACATTTCTTGGCACTAATCAAGGAGACAAATGTGGGAGGCGGTACCTTTGGTACCCTATAACACCATGTTCCAAGAGTGAGGGTGATTCTTTAGGTTCATGATTTATAGATTCCATGTCAATCATACATGAAAGGCTGACCAAGGAGTACATCACAAACATCTAGATTGACCACATCACACAAGACTTCATCTTGGAAAGGTTTTATTGCATATGAAAGAAGAGACTGATGGGTGATACAGAGGTCTCTCCCTGGGCTCAACCATTTAATAATATATGGCTTTGGGTGAGGCTTCATGGATAGATTTAGACTTTTCACTACTTCAATAGAGATTAAATTTTTTTTACTCCCACTATCAAGAATGAAATACAGATACTTACCTTTTACCCATAATTTTGAGTGAAATAACTTTTCCTTGTCATCTAGCCTTTCCTCACAAGTATGTGATGAAGCAACGATGGTATTGGGATTAGCATCTATAACCTCTTCTTCATCCTCTTCAACTATAGGTTGTGTATGAGATAGAGCAATAGATGTTGAGTATTGTGACTCAGAAAGTAGTGACATGATGGCTCGACATTCTTCTTTGGAATGAGTTCTGGTTTTGTGGTAATCACACCATTTTCCAATATTCCCCTTCATAGGTTTCTTATCTTGAAACTCCTTTTACTTCTAATTTTGGCCTCATGTTTGACTTTCCTTGTCACTTTTCCATTTTGAAGGTTGACTCTTCACATTATTTCTTCCATGCTTCTACTCAATCTTCACTTCAAACTTGTATGCGTCAATGAGGGTTTCCAAATTGAAGAGTTCCATTTCCCCCCATATGTACCATTATAGTTCACCATGATATTTGAGAGTCTTATGTTTATCACTTTCTTGGATGCCTAATCTTGTAGATACAGAATGAAAAATGTTAGTGTAATCTTGAATAGATTGGTCCTTTTCTTGGTGAAGTTGTTACCACTGTATGTATAGATCATCATATGCTCCAATGGGATAGTATTCTTCCTTTACCACTTCCATAAAATCATCCCAAATAGTTTCCACCTCAAGGCCAATGTCATATGTATTGAACCTCTTTTTGTACACTTCCCACGAATTTTTCATGGGCAATGATTCTTTCAAAAGAGAAAAAGTGATCTTTTCTCCATTGGTGAATTTATTTATAAAAAAGTAGGAAGACAATTGATCCAACCAATTTTTTACTACATCAGCATTGATTTTGCCTTTAAATATAAGGATATCAAAATTAACCTAAACCTTGAAGGTTTTTGGGGCACTAAAAGTATGTTTCATGGATAAGGAGCCAAGAAGTACAGATGAGGAGCTAGGAAGTACAGATGAGGAGCTAGAATTTCTCCTCAGGAGTTATTGGAAAATTTGGGTGAATTGTTGCAACATCTATGTGTGTTTCCATTTGAGGGATTCATTCACCATTTCCTTAAAGGTACCTGATGTCTTAGTATCATCCTCCATTTGAATTCATTTGGAGTGAATAGGTGGATAGTTTGGAAGCTCTATTGTTTTCCACCCAAGCTTTTTATAGCCTGACCTCATCCTCAAGATCATACACTTTCAAGACAAACTGCTTTGATACCACTAATCCAAAACACATAATTTTTTATTAAAATATATTTCAAGAACATGAAAATAACATATTAATAATGAATTCTCTGAGAAGAGATGTTTTACTACTCAATATTTCAATACAACTATATGCTTATCTCTGGGAAGAGATGTATGATTTTCATTTCAGGTTACATCTTCATTTATACACATTTTTAAAGTAGGAGGAGGATGTGGAAGGTCACCAATAACAAGGGAGATTAATTGGGTTGACTTTCATGATTTAAAATAATATAGAATTTAAGGATTTACTATTTTTAGAAACCTACCATTTTTAGACTACACTACTAAAATTAAAATTTGGGGCACCTTTATTAGGTTTTCAAGGATAAAAACCACTAAGAAGATCTTGTGCCATATCACCATGTTCTCCTCATTCTTATCTTTCCAATAGTTCAAATGGGGAGTCAATTTAAACTACGGTGCAAAATTTATTGCTCTCAAAAGTTATGTCATCAATTCGGGTAGAACCGTCACCTAAATTGTTGCCCAGATCATTTTGCCTTAGGGCATTTGCCAATGTCATTTCCCTCTATGTCTTGTGTGTACCTTAAGATATTTTCCAATGTCATTTACTTATATTCATGTGTGTTCCTTAGACATTTCATAATGTCCCTTGCATGTACTCTTCTATGTGATTATGGATTTCATGCCAACTTTCTTTTTTCAACTATATGTGTATGTGGAATTTGAGCATGCCTTGTATGATTGTTTTCTATTTTGAGTGATATGTGATCATGTCATTTTTTTACTTGGACCCTTGGCCACTATTTTATGATTCTTTCTTCTTTCCTTATGTGCTTGTTGCTTGATATATTTTGATTGTTTGTAATGCCATGATCTAAATCATGGATTATCTTGCTTTTTGGATGTTATGATGGACATTATGCTCCATCCCTCCATGACAACTAACAATTAAAAACTAACACTTCCAATTGTAATTAATTCATTAAAAATTATTTTACATTGTTATATCTATCTAGGAATACCCCTATTAATCTAACAATCTCTCAATATAAACCATGTTGTATCTTGGGATATATTTTCAATTATCATTGCTATATCATATATTTTGTAACATAACACACTTACATGGCTCTTTATTTTGAGGGTAGTCATTATAGGGTCTCCATTTATAAATTCAAAATAGGGGTAATAAATAGGGGTTTTTTCATAAATAGTAGAGATCCTATCAAACAAAAAATCTAGTTTTAGAACACTTAGAATAGTAACTAGACATCAAACTAGTCAAAATAGACTAGGCAGACAATCAAGATTCTAGAACAGTCATCATATTTTGCCTAGGACAATAACACAAAGATTGGACTATAGTTTCGGTGGTGCTACTATCCATTTCTATTGCTCTTATCCAAATATAAAAAAATTAGAATTTCTAGAAGCAAGAAGAAAAGTAGTTTTAGTTATAGATTTGCACAACTATACCAGTTCAAAATTAGTAGTTTTAGTAGATATTTTACTCACAGAATCAAGATATAGGGGGAATCATGTTCAACATGATGAATCTTAATTCAAGTTTTAGATATGGAAATTAGTATAGCTTTTATATTATAATCCATATTTTAGACACTGATGATTGGGGGAAGTATGCATGGTGCATTTTTTTCTTTCTTTCTGAGTTTAGTATTACCTAGACATTCTCAAAATTTCCATGCCTTACTCTATATGTAGGTGGTTGGAATCATTTTGGTTTGGTTTTCATACAAGCCTAACTTTTGATTTCTTAAGTTCCTGAGTGGCTTCCACATAAGCTAGATTCCCAATTTTGGAGTGGATTTCATATAAGCCTAATCTCCATCTTTTGGAGTGGCCAACGGTGTCCTAGTTTCCATTATACATTTGGATATCCATGCCAACATTGTCATATCATATTACATTCATGAGCTTTAAGATCCATCTTATATGACATACATTTCATATTGATATCAATTCATATCTTCACTTCATGAGGCAATAATAGATCCAAAGGTCTAGCTAGCTTTTACATTATTGAGCCACCTATTTATAGAGATTGGACACATATTCCAAACATTTATCAACACATTCATGACCACCTAGCTTCACTTAGTGGGAAATTATGGATCTAAAGGACTAGACTTTGTATTCTTGAGCCACCTTCTAAAGAATTGAGCACTCAACTCTGTTCATAATATTACTCTTAGTAAAACATCATCTAGCATTACTCAGCATCATAATAGGTTTTTTATTGGTCCAAATACCTAAGGAGGTGTATTCATTCCTTTCTCTACCTCTATCTTACCTATTTTTATATGTTATTCTTTTAGATATAGTGTATCTAGTAAGAATTATTCTACTCTTTATTTTCTCTTGTAGATTTACACTTCACAACATGCTCTCTCTATGCACACCTAGCATCAAAGAAGATTCATGAGATTCACCCTTATATGTATGTTTAGGTACACTTTTTTTTCCTTAATCCTAGTATTTTTATTTAATACATCACTAAAATAAATGAGGGAGCAAATTTAGTCATATAAAATGCAAAAATTGGTAACTTGAGTATGGCTAATGACACCCAACCCATAGGTCCCTCTTGCTTGCTCTCGTGACCCTCTCAGGATTGTTTTCATTGATTCCAAATCATTCATAGCCTTATAAACTTAATCCAAGCTAAGATATGACCCTCTTTTCATGTCTAATCCATCCCCTTATGTCTCATCTACTTGGGACAATAGCACCACACTAGGACAATAGCACCAATGCCACTCTTGTCCACTTTCGATGCTATTGCCCAAGCTTATTTCTAACCCCAATGTTCAATTCCTTATATTTTCCCATCCTTATCCTTATCAACCTAATGTGAGCAAATTCAACCCATGACCAATATATCCCTATAAAATCCCATTCAAAGATCATTTGGAAAGGGTTGGAAAATATCACAAAGCAAACAATAATGTAAGCAAAACTACTCAAGCACATATCCCTATTATCTATATACAACCATCTAATACTATTTATAGCTTATTCGAATCCTTATGAAATCCCTAGTCATCTCAAGCATACCTAGTTTAGCATTTCCTTACATTTTCATATCACAATTTCACCAAGCTCTTTCAAAGGGAGAATTACATATGGCTTGACCCCTCTTCAAAGTATTGGCATGTAGGTAGTGTGCCCACACATGGGGTCTGAAGCATGTATAGTGCATATTACACACACTAACCCCCCTTATTGCTTAAATTTTGTCAAATCAAAATGTAATATAAGGTTTTAATAAATAATCTACTCTATAAGGAGCTCTATAGACTTCTTGCTACTAAAACTTTATAAACAAGGTCACACAGATTTGTTGAATAAAACCTAGAAAACTCAAACTCTTAAGACCATAGTGTTAGACAAGGAATATAGTGCTAGTGCCACTCCTATCTACTTTTATTACTCCTATCCAATAAAAAAATGAAGTTTAGATCTCAATTTGTGATAGTCTCCTAGTCGTACACAATCAATGTCAACCTCTATCTTAGTCAGATCAACATAGTTTCAAGCTATGTTTGATTTCTCTCTATTTACTTGTTATTTTTAGAAAGTATAAACAACAATTAGAATTAAAAAATTAGTAGGTTAATTATGGCATAATTATTGACTAATTTTACTACTCAAACCCTTTAACTGATGGATGTTATAAAATAATATGGGAATGATCTTTCAAAATAGCAAGAGTGTGGGATAAGAGGGTCAATAAGGATGTAAAAACTAAATGAGAAGTGATTTCTTTTGACTTAGTGAGGGCTCCTAGAATCCTTAAGGCAAAGAATTGGTCAATGTTTTTGGTTTTTCTAAATTGATTTTACAAATGTTTTTGGAATTTTTTATGTATCTCAACTCAATAGAGAATGATGAGATGTTAAATGGTCTAAGATCATAAAATAGAGAGAGCGTTAAAACTTAAAAATGCTCGCAAAATGGTGAGAGTGTGGCTAAAGGGTGAGTGAGCTGACCTCAACAAGTATAAATCATTGCCTATATAGTCCTAGGATGGGACCTCAAGTTGCTATAGTTCTACCTTATAGAAAAGGAATTAGACTAGTGTAGCATCCAATTCAAAAAAATAAGCAAAGCTAGCATAAAGGCATAGTATGCCATAGGAAAGGAAAGTTTATAGGTCAGGGCACAATAAACAAATGTTGCCCCTAATTTTATCGTAGGTAGTTATAACTCAAAAACAATATCATAAGTCAATGATACTAATTTACCCATAGGTGGTTATAATTAGTAACAAGGCTAGTAAGACACTAATTTTCCCAAAGGTGGTTATAATCAAGCCCACACAAACAAATCATGGTATATAATGGAACAAGAAATGAAGGATGCAACTACCAAAACTTCTGGCATACTACATCAAAATATGAACTCTATCTAAAATACTTAAAATAATTTCTAAAATTGATCTGAATCTTCATGATGAAAGAAGAACCAATGGTAGAACCAAGATCAAATAGGATAGGTCGGGAGGATCAAAACATCTTGGTCAATAAAAAAGGTACGATAGAATGGAATGGTGGAATGGAAAAGTTATAGAATGGTAGAATGGTATGGTACAAGAAGATTTTTGATAATATGGTACAAATTGAAATGGTCCTTATAGATAATATACCAAGTTATTAAAGAAAAGTAATGTTGGAGGTGTATAATGTTCACTGACTCATCAAGTTCATACCCATCTGGTGTAGTGAGCCTATATGCTCCAACTCCATAGTTTAAAATAATGATGAAAGGACCTACCCAGTTGGGTTTGAACTTGCCTTTATGTTTCTTCTTGGTTGTGTTATTCTTTTGGTTTTCTTTAAGAAAAATATCACCAACCTCAAATTATGTATGTGTGATGCATCGATTAAAGTACCCATGGAGTCAATTATGATAATCTTGTAGGTTTTTCACTTTGTCCATGCATTTCTCATTAAGTAGTTCTAGATATTTCAGGAAAGCTACTCGATAATATTTATCATTCAGGACATGTTTTAAAGAGATATACAAAGGAGGTGACTTGACCTTAATGGGAAGAATGGCTTCAGTTCTATAAACAAGTGAGTATGGAGTGGCTCCTATTGGAGTACAATGATTGGTATGCTATGCCTAGAGGGAATGAAATATTTGAAGGTGATAATTGTGGTTGGAATCATTATAAATCTTTTTAAAGATGTTGATAATGGTTTTGTTTGATGCTTCTACCTAGCCATTACCTTAAGGGTAATATGCCATGGAGAAATGTTATATGATTTTGTACTTGGCACATAGTGATTTGACATACTTTTTTTTGAATGATCCACCATTATCAGATATAATGTTAGAGAGGATACCATGGTGGTAAATGAGATGATTAAAGATGAATTTGAAATTTTGCATTCTAGTAATTAAGTGAGGGGTATAACTTCAACCCACTTAGTGAAATATTCTATGGTAGTAAGGATATGTTTATGGTCATCGAATGAAGTGGGTTTTATCTTCCTAATGAGATCAAGGCCCCATATAGCAAATTTCCATGGTTTTAGCATTGGTTTCAAAGTCTTGGCAAGGGCATGAATTAGATTGGCACACCATTGACATTTATCACATCTTTTGACATATGCAACTACATTTACATCTATCTTTGGCCAATAGTACTTAGTATGTATGAGATTTTTGGATATGACTACCTCATTGGTGTGGGCTCCACATACTCCTTCATGAACTTCCCATAATGATAATGTATATTTTATCAAAGTTAAACAACAAAGTAGAGTTTTATCAAAACTATGACAATATAGAGTTATCTGAGTAAGGTATAACATGCATATTGATGGATGAAGGATTTAGATTGTTTGTGAGATAATTATCATATAAAAACTTGGTCATGTAGATATTCATATAGGTCTAAATACTAAATATAACTAGGATGAATAATATCATAGATCATTGTAATAGTTAAAGGTTCATGAGCTAGCATTGTTAGATTTTCAATGAGAAACTGGTATTCTTTGGCCATGTTTGCATGTTTAATCAGGGATCCAATGGAATTCATGGCATCTACTATTCTATTATTGGCCCTTGGTATACACTCAGACTAGATATTGTTAATATACTATTTGAGAGTGTTGAACATAGCCTTGCATGTCACCAGTTTGTCATCCTTGGTCTAAAAATGGTTTGTAACCTTATTGATGATTAATTGAGAATCACCATAAACCTTTAGATGATGTATGTTCCATTATACTAATTATCAAATCTCTGTAATGAGTGATTCATATTCAATCATGTTTCTGGTATAAAGAAAGTTGATTATAAAAGACTTAGGGATTAAATACCCTTATGAAGTAAAGAATAAAAGTCTTGACCCCAATCCATGGGCTATGAATGATCCATAAAAATACAAATTATAGTGTTACTCCTTGAGATGTGTTTTAATGATGGTCATAATGGACTCATGATATAATTAGAATGTTAGTGGCTTGATATCTACAAGGGGTTCTTCAGCATATTGATCTATAAGAACTTATCCCTTGATTGCTTTCTAGTTCATGTATTCTATCTCAAAATCATTGAAAATCATGATCCATTTGGCCATGTGGTCTTGTAAATATGTTTTAGATAGTAGATACTTGAGTAGATTTAATTTTGAAATGATCATGGTCTTATTGTTTAACATGTAATGTCATAATTTTTGATCTGTAAAGACCATTATTAAATAAGATTTTTTAATGGGTGTATAATTATGATCATACACTACTAGTGTATGGCTTAGATAGTACATGACATGCTCTTTTCCATTATCATTATGTTGAGATATAAGTTCCCCTAGGTATTTATCTATAGCTAATATATATAATATAAATGGCTTTCCTGGCATGGGAGGCAATAAAATAGGTGGATTTGCTAGATAATCCTTTATCTATTAAAAATATTTTTGATAATCATCATCCCAATGAAAGGTCAAACCTTTATTCAGTAGATGTGTGAATGGGTGGAACTTGTCTACTGATTGAGATATGAAGTGTCTAATGGATTTTATTTTACCCTATAAATTATGTACATAATTCAAATTGATCAGTGTTGGCATCTCTGTTATGGCTCATAATTTGGCTAGATAAACTTCAATACCTTGATGAGACACAATGAAGCCAAAAAATTTACCAAAAGTAACTCCTAAAACACACTTCTTAAATTTAAGCTTGACTTTGTATTCACATAGTCATTCAGATATCCTTCTCAATACTACTAGATGATTGACCCTAGTCTTTAATTTACACAATATGTCATAGATGTAGTCTTCGATAATGTCATGCATCATATCATGAAATATGTTGGGCATGGCTCTTTGATATGTGTCCCCTATGTTCTTGAGACCAAATATCATAACCTAATAATATAATGTTCCCCACACAATGATGAAAGCTATTTTATGTTGGTCTTCTATTGAATTCATATTTGATTGTAACCTAAGAATCCATCCATCAGTGAAATCATCTCATAACCTATTGTAGAGTCAATAATCATGTCAATGTTTGGAAAATAAAATTCATCCTTAGGGTAGGCCTTATTTATGTTTCAAAATTAGTATAAATTTTGATTCCTTCTATCTTCTTATTAACTGACACAATGTCATAGATCCATTCAAAATAATTGATTGGCCTAATACATCTCACTTCCAAGAGTTTTTTCAACTCTTTCTTGACTAATATAGAAATGTGAGAATGTATCTTGCATAAATTTTATTTTACAGGATTGACATTAGGATGTAACACAATGTGGTGAACAACCAAGGTAGGGTCCAAACCTGGCATGTCAGAGTAGGCCCATGAAAAGATATCAACAAATTTCCTCATAAAGGTTGTAAAGACTTCATGTTCCTCCTTAGTGAAGGATGCACCTAATTTGATCCATTTTGGGTCATCTAGAACCCTAATGTTAACCATTGTTGTATTCTCTGCTAAAAGGGTCTAACCATGTTCAAGAATAGTGGGAAATTTTTTGAACTATCCTCTAATACTAGAGTCCTTTCTTAGGACTAGATCTTTATGTTATCCTAGGCAAGATGAATTAGAATCCCCCAAGGGTAGGGATGGCCATGTGACAAAAATAGTTAGAAACTCTAGTATGATTTGATTAAAAGTTTGTTGTTCTTCAAGATTAAATTCAAATCCATACACAAGTTTGTCATTATTGGTTTCCTAGGTGATTTGATCAAAAGTTTGTTTGTCTTCAGGACTAATTTTTTACCCATAGACAAGTTCATCATTGGTGGTCTCTTATTCTATGTTTCAAAAAGGCTGAACACCTCCATCTAATGGTGCCTAAAATAGGTTTTCACCACTAGACTAACCTTTATCATTACTATTTCCCTAGTTTAAAAGTGCCTTAAAGAAGTTTTCACTTTGGGACCTCACAGTTTTATTTGATTATTTTTGGCTAAGGGTTCTCACCCATTCTCCAAAATAGGCTTCAAGATCCAATTTGATTGAGAACCCTTGTTTGTGGTCTCAAAATAAAATAGTGTCCCTAAGGCCTAGAAAATTATAGAAAGCTTCAACATTCTGAAACTCATCAATTATCACTTTTCATTCTTATTGGTCCCAATCTATTAGTTGAAGATAATATGATGGAAGTGGATTATGGTGAAATACTAGTCAAAGGGTAAAAATGGCATTTTTTCAAACAAAATAGTATAGAATAGGTCATTAAAAGGGATATGATTGGAATCTACTTCACAACTCAAATAAGATATGTGGGGTCAACTCCAAGCAGTTTAAATCCAAGTTTATAGGTTCCTTTATAATGAGTCATAGAAATTGGATCAATTTTTCCCTATTGATTTGGCCTAAGGCAACCTCCTTCATAGGCTTGGTTTTTCATGATCTAATTCAGAATGGGGTATTTGGAATTTTTCTAACAATCAACCAATTTTTCATTGTACAACCATGATTAGTCATTTGCAAGAGGATCTTGTTCTTGGCCAAAGGCTAATATGAAAGTGATAGGTCTTAGACTATGTAGTTTGACCTTGCCTTTTCTTTTCCATTCCATGCAAATTGGTTTGGCTTTAGGTCTTCTAAAGGACTTTGGGTTCTATGGAAGCTCTACAATGTGAAAGGTTTCATGGGGTAAGTACTCTCTTGGGATATTAATTGAGATGGTATAATGATTGGACATTTCAAGAGATGACATGTGAGAGAGTGAATCAAGAGTATTAGGGTCAATGCAGTTAACTTCTTATGAATCTACAAGTATTTATTTTCCCTTGTCCTTCTTAACAACTAGATTCATGCCAAAATTGTAGTTATATATTTTGAACTTGGCCTCTAAATGCTTACAATGCTCATATAGATGCAAATCTCATAGAATAGTAACCTCCATACCTAAATGGGATAACTTGATACGTTGGTACAATGTCAATGGGATTACATGAATATCATGTATCCAAGGTCTACATAAAAGCATATTATATGATAGATGGAGGTTTAACACATGGTAAAGTGTATCATGGGTCAAGGGCCCAATGATAACTAGTAAGCTAATGGTGCCTTGTGATTCCCATTCTTAATTATCATAGGCCTTGATGGTGATTGTTTCTTCTTGGATATTTGTTTTTATTTACCCAATAAGCTTTATGAGCTTTAGAGAAAAAAAATATTTAGACCTAAAAAATTATCTGAGGACATGATTCACTTTGTGTTACATTATATAAACTTTGATGTATAATAGATTGTTATGCAGTAGTCTAAGGGATGACATATCACTTTGGTTAAAGTTTGATTATTGGTCTAGAGTTAGGTATTAAACCAAAGCTTGAAATTTGTTAGGAGATATGTCATTGGGAACCTGGGATTGGCAAAGGAATTTCGTCAAGATGTTTTTTTGGATAGTAGATGTACATAACAAATCTAAATTGGAGATTTATGTAGGCATATTTTTTAAGTGTTCCATAATATCATACATCTTTTCTTGGATAGAAAAAATAGTTTTTTCCTAGATAGAATGGGTGGTCAGATGATGGGTGAAGTGGCAAATGGTTATGGGCCTAGTATGGTAATCTTTGACTATCGAGTTGTGATTGCACAATCAAGATAAGGTACAAGACCATTGTTTCTAAAAAATAATGGTAGAGGGGGACCATATAGGATAAGTCTTAGTTATTGGTACACTTGTGTGTGGTCATGGGATAATGATGAGTTATTAGTATTATGTCCAATAATGGGAATCATTACTTACTGGCTTGTTATATATGATCCCAAGTCAAAAAAGGATTACTAGCATGGGTTGGTTGATTTGGAATCATTAGCAATGGTCTTATCTAATTGGAATTTGGTCTTGGATTAATATAAATTTTATTAACATGGCCTTCTACAATATGTCCCACAACTATGTTGTAGTCATGCACAACTGCATAGTAGGTCTATTGGTTATTGGCATCATTTTGGCCTTGGTTGTATCCATTATTTTGACATTATTGGCTCTCTTACTAATTTTTTTGGTTTTGTTAGTTTTACCTTGGTTGTTGATACTATTGTTTTTATTTTTACACTAACTACTATTTTGTTGTTATTATTGGTTGTTATGTTAGGGAAATGGATTTTGATAGATGTCAAGGCTTTGATTAGATGTTGAATCTCTATGATCCAATGTGATCTCTCCATTTTCCAACATTTTCTCAATCACATGTTTAATTTTCACATAACATTAATAATTATAGCTATTGACTTGATGATACTTATAGAATTCATTTGGCCTATACAAGTCTAGATAAGTAACACCCTTAGGATAGCACTTTGGAATAGGCCAGTCAATCAGATTGGATATGGTGAGCTTGAGAAACATAGATTAAATGGGCTCTCAAGGGTTACTAAAGACATGATGAATTGGCATAACTATCCTTGGAGGAGTGTTTTGTAAAGTCATAGGTTACTACATTTATTGTATTTGCTACACTGGTCTAGGTTGTTGTGCTTGTTACACTTGATGCATTTGTGTAAGAGGTTGTTGGTTAGGAGTAATTTAGAAATATAGAATGGGATGAGTAGATGGTGTTTGCACCATTTGGTCATGTCATGACTCTTTTACTCCATTTCCTATAATAATCTTGTTATGATTGAATTAATTGGATTTTTCATAATTATTGGCTTAGGCTTGTTACAATGCTTGTGCTTAGACTTGGTTTTGATTTTGACCATTGTTCTAGTTTTTATTTTTGCCATTGTTCTGATTTAATGAGGTAAGTTTAATAATCCCTTTATTATTAAGGGCTCTTTCAATTAAAAAACCTTTGTGAATGATTTCCTTAAACATATGTACACATTACAACTCCAGATTTTAAGATATCTCACTATGTAGATTTTTGGTAAACACAACAGCTAATTGCTTGTCTGGTAAATGTTGGGTAAATCAAATTACAAGGTCTCTCCATCACTGTAGATAACTTGAAAAATTTTCTTTGACCTTTTCTTTTTCTTCCATCAAATCTACCAATGAAATATCATGCTTGAGATTGTAAGAGAAGTGTTTCATAAACTTGTCTAAAAGGTCATCAAAATTAGATACTAAATTCTTGGGAAACTTTAGGAACCATTCCAATACTTGTCCAACTAGGCTCCATGGAAACAACAATAAAAGTTATTGTCGTTATAGGCCATTGGTTGGAATACAACAAAGAATTCCATCAAATGGGCATTAGGGTCACCTTTTCACTTGTATTTGTCAAACTTTGGTGGTTTGTACCCTAGATGAAATGGTATTTGTAAGTACTCCATATTAAAAGGGTAAGAACACACATCATCTAATTTAAAACTATTGGTCTATTTCCTAGCTTAGATGGCATTAATTACATCCTTCATTTATTAGAGTTCTTAGTCAAGGAAACTAGTGGGAACATTGGCCTGAGGTGGAAGTTAGATGGTCACAAGTGGACTACTTTGATCAGGGTATAATATAGATATTTTTTGGGTAACGTTAAATTGGTTATGGAATGGAACATGAATTTGTATGTGTAGATTAGGGTATGATTGTTGAGATTACATCTACTATGGTGAGCTATTCTGGTTGGTATTTGGTATGTAAGCTTGGTTTTGGGAATATTAAGGTTGGGATGGAGGCATATATCCATACTATGTTTGTTAAGGTTGAATAGGGATATGCTTCTAACCAATTGAACCTTACTGATTAAGGGTAACTTGTAAAACAAGACTCTATCATTGAACTTATGGTATGTTTGACATAAAGAGCAATTGTTGCCTAATAGGTACTTGTGGAACATTGAAACCTCTTGGTTATGTGAATTCCTATTGGGAATAGGATGCATGTTGGATATTTAGAATTTTTCACTGACCAATACTAATACATTGTTAGTTAGACATCATTTATTTTTAGATCAACATGTTAGTCTATGATTAAAGAGGTATGTTTATCATTACCTATGCAATTGAACACTAGTTTCCCCCTATTGAGGTGGCAAGACATTTTCCATTTGATATGTGGGTACATTGGATGGTGCCTATTGTCATGTAATATTACTCATTGCCTATTGTGGTGGAGTAAGATTCATCATATTTTGTTGTGGTATGAAATTGGTCATTAGTTGACTACTTAATCCTTGATGTTGGGTGTTTGAAGAAGTAGTTGGTTGAGGATTAGAAGTAGTTGGTTGAGGTTAAGAGGTAGAAACTCCTACTCCCTAGATTTATGAACCACTTATGGTGTTATTTAAAGGCAAATTTTATTGTTGACTATTTTTTTATGTGTTAATACCACTTGGGTATAAATTGCACATTAGTTGTGTATTATCCACTATGTTTGGCTCACTATTATGTATGAAAGTAGAAGACACTTCCTTGATAGTTTGGGTATTGAACATGTTTTATATCAAAGTGATTTACATAACTAGGTCTAAACCTTGATTTTTTTGACCTATCAGTTGAATTAAAACTTTTGTTTGAGGAGCTAGTTTAATAAGAGGGGTACATGACATGGTCATATTATTAAATTTATGTGTTAGGTTTTGATATGTACAGTATGTTATTTTCATTTGAATTTGGTGGCCTTCTATGAGGCCCCTTTATGTGACAATTATATGAGGATATTGATATGGTATCGATATAATGGCATGAGGGTTGCTAGAAGAGGCATGTTTGTTGTTCTAACTGTAAGACATGTTATAAGGTCCTCTTAGTAGACTTGGTGAGTTATCATGCCCTACCTCTGTGGCCCTATTAGGATCATAGGTTGATGGCATTGTAACTTAATAAGGTTTTTGTTGAACATTTTCCATAACTTAAGGTACGTTAGCCAAATATTGGTTAATTTGTTTTTGGTCTTGCTTCATGTATCGAGGTTTTCTAACCAAATAATTGGCCAAAGGATCTTGACTCTATTCCATTATTTGAGTGTTGTAAGGTGGATAAGAATCTATCTCCAAAATGACATCATCTTCATAAGGGTTTTGAATAAAGTCCTCTTATGTGATGACATTTCCATATTTTGGATTGTTCATAGTTTCAGTATGTGTATATCAATCCTTGGTCAAATGTATGTCAAATGTTTCATGACAATATGGGTTATAGTTCTACAAAATCTAAAAATCTATGTTTTAAAAGACAAAAGGTTCAAACTCTATCTAACTTGGTCTAGGGTGGAGTTGTATCTCCAAAAGGTCTATGTAAAGACAAGGTAAAAATAGTATAACATTAAATGTCTAATTTTTAAAATGTCTCACACAAACAACATCAAGTAAAATGAACTAAAAACAAGATGCCAAACTCTAGACCTAAAGATTTTCCAAATAGGTCTAAAATAGGAAAAGTAAAATTTGATGTGTCTTTTGGCCAAACACAATGTCAAAATCTAAACTCAAATAAGGCATGTGCTAGGACTTTTGGCCAAACATGATGTCAAAATATATACTTGAAATAAAGGGATGATTTTAATCTAACAAACTTGGAACATTTTGGCAAATACTAGGCACTTGATTCTATGCATAAATGTGATCAAATTGGTATAAGTCACTAAACAAAATATATTTGAAGATAGATTATTTTCTCAAATAAAGGCACAAACAATATATTTTCCCAATTTGGGTAATTAATTAACCAAATTTATGCAACCCAAAAGAGAAAGATCTATGTATCAACCCCTATGAGATGAGGCCTAAATAGAAATCAATCAATGTTTGCATTTAAACTTATAAAAGTTAATCAAAAAATCAACTTAGGTAAAATAGAGTTTTAATGACCAAAAAGATAGGTAATTTTGAATAGCATAACAATCCTAAATAGAATATCTCACAAGACATGAATTTAGTTTCAATAATGTGAAACTTGGACACAAGATAAGATAAGTCTATGAAACAATTTAGGTAGTGTAATGATGTTATCACTTCTAAAATATATGACAATGTTTTATTTCAAGACTTATAAGGCACAAAACTTTACTTAATTTAGTCAGTGTAATGCTACCCATCTCAATCAAGTGATACACAACATTTTTGAAATAAAGTTTTAAGTTGAAATCACAATGTCAAATAGATGGCATACACCTCCTAAAACAATGGATTAGTATGGACACAAGACTCATTTTGGATGTGGTATAAACAAAAAAAGTTTTTAGAATCAACACCAAGCAATAAAATAATAAATGAAAAAATACAACTAAGTATATTATCCTAAATCCTATCAAGGTGTGGCAAAGTGGGGTTCACTAAAACTTAGAAAATTTATGCCCATTTAGATTGTTCCCAAGTGTGGCTAACATAAGATAAGTATCACATAAATTGATTTCATACTGATCAAATTATCATGCAAGGGTTTATTCCCTTGCAAGATGATTCCATCCGTAGACTACTTAGTGGAATTCCATAGTTGACCAGACTTGACTGGGGCCTTCATTATGAAAGGAGAGGTTAGCCACTCAACCCCTTGTCTCTCATAATATGTTTACCCTAATTTTTCTACCCTTCCATGGAGTGGGGTTGAAACACTATCAAGATCTAAATCCCCAAGTCAATGAATCCATAGAGAACTCATGAGAGGTAATGACATTCCTTTCACAAGCCAAATTACATGAAAATAAATGACTAAGTAGAAATAATTTAAGGTTCTATTTAGATCACCCAAACCATGAAAATTTTAACGAGAGCCTAGACAAATTTATTCATATGCCTTAGATTAGGCACAAATGCAAGTGAAAACGGCACTTTTGGTCACTTGAGTTACCTATAGGGGATGGAAGGAGAGCATACACGTGTTATTTTTATTTTCAAAAACAAATAAATCAGTTCAAACATACATTTTTAATGAATTTAAAAGCTAAGTGAATTTCAATTCGTGCACCAATTTGAAATGTTTGATTAAATTCATTACTTGGCCCCTTGGCTTAAGTGCAAAAACATTGAAAGATATTTGCACAAACCCAATTCAACATAACTCACCTAGTTTAATTTTTGATCCCAACAATCCAAATAATCAATATTTATCCCAAGTTTATTTTTAAGCACCAAAAATAAGTGTTTAAGACATAGCCATTCATTTTAAGCACCAAAAAATGAAGTGTTTATATGACTTATCCATCCTAATTCATTTTTTAATCACCAAACATCAAATGTTCAATATCTAACAATTTTTTTTAGCACCAAAATGAAGTGTGAATGATTTATCTAGATTCCTTTTTAAATCCCAAAATGAAATGTTCATTAGCCTAAACTTGTAAATTTGTGTTCCAATAATGCCTAGGACCTACAATGGTTATATAGTCTCATTATACTTAGAATCACTTTAAATGGTGAGCAAATAAACTTTGGAAATTTAGATATTGGGTTTTTATTTTAAAATTGTAGTGACCATGGTCGGTTAGAACTAACTAAAGCCAGTTCTAAGGCAACCAAAGTTAATCATTCTCAAAGAGAACTAATGATGGTAGTAAAGAATTGATATCAGTTGATTAAGACCAATATCGATCACATATCAACCTAAAAGAAAAAAAACATAAGATGAAAATGTTATATTAGATAATGGTTACCTAAAAATTTAACAAAACCTATAAGGCAAGGATTAGATAGAGAATTTAAATGATAGTGAAACCAAGAAATCATGAAAGGGAAAGTTGAAAAGAATAAAAATGCAATCTTTATAAACTATGTTTTACTCTACATACCGATTAATGATGATCTCACTGAATCGATCTGGATTAGGTATAACTATGGTCAGTTTAGGCAAAACTAATGCTGAATATACCTAATTGATGTTGGTCTCTATGTAGATCTGAGTTAGAAAAATAATCACAAATAAATAAATAAAATAAAGTTAAATTTGTAATTTTAATGACTTTCAAACATCCATTTGAACATTTTTGAGTTGCATATTGATCTCCTTAGTATGTGGGGTTCTCATGATCCCACTAGGCATGTCATTTGTGATGCTAGAAATTTAATGGAGGGGAGGTTAGATCAAGTGTCAGTTTCCATTAAAATAATGAAATAAAAACACACTAACAAGATTAAGACCTCCATGCCTAGATCATAGGGGGAGCTTAGTAAACAAATAAAAAATTATATAACTCAACTAAAATTTAAATAACTACAAATTCCTTACCTTTCTTGAATGGTCCAAATGATATTTGCATTTGGCTTTCTCAGTTTGTGCTTAAAGAGTCTTTGGAAATGGAGTTGTCTAGCTCCTTCTCTCCTTGGCACATGGTCTAGCTCATGCTTGCTTGATGTATCTTGATGTCTTGATGGATTGGATTATTATTTTCACATTATAACACTATAGTCTTACTTCATGCACTAAATCTTGCATTATAACTTTACTATGTCCAAGCTCTCTAAATGGAGAAGTAAATGCTTGTATTTATAGGTTTAGCAACTAATGCTAACTCAAGTTGAGTTAGAGTGTAGTTAGGGATTGGAATGGGTTCAAACCTTACCTTAGTGAGTTAATTAACCTCATTATATTTCAAATTTGTCCAAACCTAATGATTATCATGTAATAGGCATGGGTGAGCTATTTTAGTATTTTGAACAACTCATAAAAGGTAATTATGAATTCTTAGGATATTATTTAATTTTTAAATTTCCTTTTTGATAATTTATTAATTACTCATGGTAAATTAAATTAGGCATTTGATTAGGTTTTTCATGTTAATTAATTCTATTTAGTATTTTTATCATTTTGGTAAGATTTTAATTAATTGATGTATGCATTTTCCCTATTTAATTGGTTTATAGGATAAATTGCATTTTATGAAGCCAAATTTGAGATGTTTAGTGATTCTTAGGCTAGATTTGAAAAGGTTGATAAGAATCAATCTAAAGTTTAGTATGAAACCATTGGTGGCCAATTTAGGTGTCTATAAGATGAAAACTATAGAACCTCTACCTATAATTAAGATCTATCTCCACTCATTTGCACACTCTCACATACTATAAATCCTTGTAACCATACCTATAATAGGCCTTTTAGGCCAATTCTATATAGTATTATACCTTCACATGTGCCAAAAATTATCAAATAAGTTTTTGAAATGACCCATAGAGGTTACTAAGTCTATTTCAAAGTTGAATCTATCCATTAGGGTCCATTGGAAGGCCCTTTTCTCCTATTAGATTCCTACTAAGGTTTAACAAGGGTTTTAGGTGCTTTCATTTATCAAAAATTATTCATAGATAATAGATCCTATATTTATTTTATAACACCATAATATGTAAGTGGAGGGACCTATAAATCATCCCAAAATAGCATTTGGTCTCATGTAGAACCCCTAAGGAGTTATAAGTTAATATTTGACCTTCTTGAGTTCTTTCTTTAAGCACAATAGGGTTTTAGGAGTATAGTTTTCTTAGTGATGATTCATGTTATATAGGATCTTAACTCATGAACTAATGGTATCAATTTAAATTATGAAAACTTCCTTAATTATTCACATAGCCAATTTAAACCATTTATGTTCTCCAAGTAGCTCTAAGCTTCCTCAAATGACCTCTTAATCATGAAAGCCTATGCACTTAGGTTGAAAAACCAAATTTGGCATAAAAACCTTCCCAATATTCATTATTGATTAGATTGAATTTTCAAAGGTATGGTAAAAATGTATAAATTCCTTCCAATGACATTTAGTAGACAATAATCTTCCAAGAGAGCTCTACAACTTGAAAACATATTGTGAGGGTTTGAAGGTAATTAGGTCTATGTAGCCCTAATGGTTTGGTTTGGCACTAGTCTTCATCAAACTGGGTTTATACCTTTAAAAACTTCTCTACCCAAGTCTTAATCATATCTCAAGATCTTTCTTTCCTCTCATATTCTTGTTAGACCTATATTCTTCCTCATGTTCAAGGATAGGTTTATGGTCTTAGTTGAGTTTGATTTGATTGTAGATGCTTAGTCCTATCCAATTAACCTAAAACATACCTATTCATAATTTCATTATCCCTAAATGATTCCAATATCTTTATTATATCTTAACACCCATCACTCATCCAACCTCACCTCTTAACTAACCAACCACCTAATAATACATAACTTTCTCCACACTTCATATACAGACCTATATATGTTTGTTTTGGTTTCTTAATTATAAGTATGATTTAGGACATTTTTTTGCCACTTTTGATTTATTATTAATTATAAGATACTAAATTCATGATTTTATTTATATTACCTATATATCTCTATCACTTCTCATCAGCATCAACATATTCCATTTGATCACATTATTCTCAAGTTGGTTGTAGGTGACTATTAGGTTACTATAACTATAGGTAACCAGAAGTTATTTTATTGATGGTTCTCTCCTCAATTTCAATTAGGATACATTTTCACCAGCCACATTTATACTCTTCTATCACTCACCTAACTTACAATCTTTCACTTTTATACACAAATACATCATTCAACTTGACAAACATGTAGGTCAATTTAGGTTATTTATTGATTGTTTAGATCACTAGGTCTATATACCATCCCACTCCATTGGAATTATAGTTTTCAAATTTTGGAAACATCATAATTCCTTCACCATTATTCCACATTTAAAGCACACAAGTCTTCTCTCAATGGGTCTAATTATCTCAACTAGGCCTATATGGTTTGTAATGGTCTATCTCCAGTATTGAGTTATAAAAATAAACTCTTCCATGGTTAAGAGCCTTTAAAAATATGTAAACACTCAATTTTATTCATATTTTAGGCCTTTAAATGAATCCTTTAGTACATTTTACAAAACAGTTCTTATGAAGTGCATATATACAGGTTTACAAACCTATATGTTTGTATTCCTCAGGCCTTTGGCATATTCATTATGCAAGCTTGATAATTCAGTCTCAATGAAAATTTTATATTAATTCATTAATTTTATCATGAGGTTATGACTTATCATAAACCTTTCACCATGTAAGGCAAGACCTTCACAAACCACTTTATGCAAACAAGCATTCTCATAGTCTTCAAGCATAGGTATCAGTTGGAGAACTAGTATGGAATAGTAAGTCATATTAAGTGATATTTGAGGAGATAAAAATATGATTTAAAACATGTAACCATCCCTTATATTTCCCATAACCCTATAGAAACTCTGAAATGATGAATAACAATGACAACCTTATTTGTAAATAAAGAAAATAAGTAGATTTATTACCCTTTTCAACCCACACATGTGAGATAGAGATTGGAGAAACATGAATAATGTCTATGAAAACCATAAACACGCTCTTTAATTAACCTTATGCATTATTTTTTCTTGAAACTACCATTTTGCAGAGAAATAGTGAGCTTGTCAAGTTGATTAGCTCCTTCAGACCACCTTGTTTTCTTAATGATTGTTCATAAAGCATAAGGGATGGATTTGATGACCAATGCCATAAAACCAAATATTACTATGACACCTTCCTCTTTAAAAAAATTTATCACCCAAGTCTCCCTCCTTTGTCCAAACTAACCACATGAAAATTGCCTTTAGAAGCTTGCCAATAGAGCGATGGAGGAAAAGAAGCATGTTTTGCACTTTTAAGACCTATGAGAGATTTAAACTCATGGATATGGCCTTTATAATACCAAAAAACACATTTAAGTAATTTTAACTTGGAAATGGGCTCCTCAAGTCCATACAAACTCATAAAACTACCTTTTTGAGAAAAAATTGAGTTATTTTCACGTGTAAACCATTATTTTGACTTCTTTTTAATACTATCACATTAAAAACTCATTTTAAATATTTCAAAAGTGAAATTTTACATGTATTCCATTTTTACTAACTTATAAATGGACTTAAAACCCCTTAAAAGCATCTTCAAGTGTAAAGGAAGCTAGTGTAAAAGAGATGATCTCATGCAAAGAAATTATATCAATCCAACACCTTCTATGACTTAAAATGACTTATTTACCATTTTATTTAATTCTCCATGTAATAAAATCACCTTGAAAATACTTATTTTTGTCATAATTGAAACCTAGGTTTCTCCAAAACCTTAAACTTTGATAAAATAGCCAAATTACATCAAACAAGACTAGTGAGATTTAAACCAAGTGACCAAGTGAAAATAATTGACTTAACAGACTATGTACCATCTTGACACATCATGGCATAACCCTAGGACACATAATATTGACTTTGAAGGCATTTCAAATTTTAACAAATATATCACCTTAAACAATGTTAACAAGGCTAACAAATCAACATTTTAAGACATCATAAGGCATGACAAGGATATGAACAAGTTTGTATAAGCATGAAAAGAAAAGTTTCAAATTATAGGGGTGAAATTTGACTTGAAAGTCCAAATTTTTAAAAAATTTAGTGACTCATCTAGGAAGCATGCCTATTATGCGTATGAACCAATAAATTGACATTTATTTTGGATTTATAAACTCACTCACACACTCTAAAAGACACATGATCAGACCTTGACCTTAGTTTCAAGACTCTTTAACAAGTTAAGATTGACCTCCAAGACAAATAACATAAGGAAAAACATAAACAAAAATACAAAACAAGATAATAAATGCACTTGTGCTAATAAATCACTTAAGAAACATAACAAATATAAGCAAACTATTATGTACAAACTAACCTACCAAGATTGATCCTCCTAGATCAAAAGGGAAAGTTTTTAGATCATATGCTCCATGTGATGGACAAGATAATTATTTTCATTTAAAATGTGCATGTGTATATGGTATGCTATACTAGATGTTTTACATTAGGACATAGAGCATGAATGCCTTATACAAGGCATAAGAGTATTCAGCTCTAGACACGAAAGTGTTATCTATCACCTATGTGCATGAAGCATTGGTTGTCTCATCATAATGATGGAAATGTGCCCAAGGCATGGGACCCTTATGCTACTTTATATGAGCCTTTGAATTAGGTTGGATTCCTTATATTCTAGGTGTACATAGTTTAGGACCAGCAAGTAGACCTAAAGAGAAGAAACATAAATCTACTGCTAATCTAAAACTAATATTTCTTGAGGGAAAAGGGAGGGAGGAGGTAAGTATTTTATTGAAAATTAAAATGTCAATACACAAAGAATAGAGTGAGCATTCTTATTTCCATGAACACATTATAAATCTTTGATAATAATGCATTATCACACAGACTCCACCAAGGACACTCTAAGTGCATAAGTATTATAAATAGAGGTATGAGAATCCATCACAACATTGAGACGACTGACAAATGATCCATAGATAATGTTTGTACAAACCTAAATGCACATAGAATATAAACTATAAATGAGTTTTGAGTTCTATATAGAGGTGTTGGGAATGGATGGTCATGAGAGGGGACAACATTACCCACAAAAAAGAATCAACAAACATAAATTGCACATAGGGTATAAGAAGAACATAGGGAGGTAAAATTAATTCTCATTAATATTCAAGGTTTAACCAATAGAAGTGATCTTCGAGGGAAAATTTTTAGTAGTGTGAGGTTTCCTAAAAAATGTCAACCCTTTTACAATGAAGAACAAGGATTTTATAATAGATCGATCCTTTTTACAATTAATGTGCCACTTGTGGTGGTAGATATAGTTTTTAATTCTATCCTAATGTTATACCCATGCTTATTGAATTTTGCTTGATGATTCAGACTTAAGATTTAGTGGTGGGGTTCTTTTGGATCCATGGGTGTGTTTGAGAGTTGAAGATTCTTGTAAAATTCATAGGAGTATCATGTGATCATGTTTTGATGTCTGATAGCCACTTTTATATTTACCTATTCTAATAAGGTCTCAAACTTCACTCCATTTCTTTTCAACTACCTCTTTATACTTTTCCACCACCTATCAATCAATGTGTAGGTATCCCTTGAACTACCACATCATTATTGCACATCATGGATTGTAGTATATGATGTATGAGATTACAGAAGTGAAACTCTACAATTTTGTGTGGTAATCATTACTTTATGCCTTTTGAGGACATCTATGCATTAAGGTCTATATAGTTAGACTTATAAATGGGCTACAAGGCTATGAAGGGTATAGATGTGGAATTCCTCTATGAGGTTGCATTAAATTTTACCCCTTTATGCTAAGTCCCCTTTAAATAGTCTTCTCAAGTCTTTGATTTACACCTAGGATTTGAATTAGTTTGTAAATTATTATGTGTGTAGCATAGATCTTAGTTTATGATGTATGAGATAATAGAAGAAAAACTCTATGGTTTGGTGTGAGACTTCATCATGATGGTATAAGGACTCTTTTGAATAAGAATGCACACAAATATGGAAGATCCTAGATGCACTTTTTGTTAATTTAAAAATACTTCTTGTACACCTCTACCTTCATTGTTTGAAGACTTGGGGCTCTATGTCTTTGAACCTATAGAGCATTTACACTCATGTGATGAAGGATCTCTTCATAAAAAATTCATCAAAAAATCCCAGTGGGCATTAATCAACACTTATTCAATCCATAGATCTACACTAACTAATTTAGGCATAAATGAAAATGGGAAGCATCTACGTATGGATTTATTTAAAGAACATGAGATTTCTTAGGTGCACAAATCTTCTATAAGATCATTATGATCTTTGCACAAGTTTGGGGTGACTTAGAAAGTCAACAATTTTGGTGATCTCAATGGGTTGTTTTTCTGGTAAGTAAGAATCTAGTAGCCTTTGAAGTGATCCATTGGGCACATAGTCATTAAAGCTGTAACTCACTTGGTGATGAGGGTCATCAACCCTATCTATTTAATAATGTTAATCCTAGGTTGTTATCTAAAGGCTATATTCAATAAGAGAAATATGTATTTGACAAATGGTTCCCTATATCACACTTAACACTTGAAGGAATTGAAAATCAAACGTGAAAAATTTAAATCACACATACATGAAATTAAATCACACTTTTAATAAATTAAATTGATGTATTGAAAATAAATGATAAACAACTAAAACACCTCTAGTTTCACAACAAACTATAAAAAGGAATAGTTAAAAACACAAATAAATAAAATAACAATTTAAAGCAAAGTGATAATTATAGGACAAAGAAATAAATAAAAATACATTGATTTGTCTTCCTTGGAATGAGTAGCTAGCTCATTCTTTGGAAGAGGATTTATTTAAAACACAAGCTTCAAAATAGATTACTCAGAGTGATGGAAATAAAAGTATATCAATTGATTTCATTCAAGTGTAGGAAGTTGGATTTATAATCTCATACTTTTAATTAACACCTTATTTAGGAGTAACAACCTAGACATTCTAGCCTATCTCAATCTCCACAAAATATGGAGAGAGATATTTACTATAATAATGTAATCTATTACAACATATTCTTAATTTCCATAAAATATGGAGAGAGCTATTTATTAAAATGAAAATAAATAAATCTATATTTATATACAATATATAAATGGAAATTTTATATATATAAATCTATATATAGAAAGACTCAAAATATAAAGCATTCTTGTGATAGTTAGAATAGACCAAGCAATCATTAGAATACAGTTAGAAATATTTTCCAAATAAGTCTATGGTAGTTCTATTGAAGTCTATTGTAACCTTGATGCAATTCATAGTTGATCTAATGTATTCTATAGCAACCCTGATGTAGACTATGTCAAGATTGATGTAGTCCATAGAAAACTTAATGCAATCTATAGTAAACCTAATGCAGCCCATAGCAAGTTTGATGCAATATGTAGCATATTTGATATAGTCTATAGCTGTTGGGTATAGCTATAAACTAATTTTGGATCTACTATAAAAGACTCTAACACTACTTTAAAATTATTATTTAATGGTTACTCTTTATAATTTGAATCATTATAGCTTATTATGAAATGTGTATGCACATATTAACATATTTTTCTTGATAATCATTAGAAATAACTAACAAATAGATAACAATGAATTCTAAAAAAATAACCATGATATATATTTGTTATTCTATTCTAAAAAAACAATAATTTTTGAAACTAAATTTAGATCCACTTCCTATGCAAATAAAAATGATGTTATTTCATGGATATGAGTCATTTTATGGTCCTATTATCTCCACATATAATCTCATGCATGTCCTCGTGCATGCCACTGTCTAAAACATCCTATTACATATGCAAAAGTTTAGACATAGTCTTTATATTTCAAAATGTCTTCCCAAATTAATTTCATTTATACAAGTATAATAATATTTATCTTTTAAAATCCTCTTGAATTCCTCAGATAAAAATGGCCAATGACAATGGTCATTATAATACATTGTTTAAGGATAGGTTCTTGTGTGGAGGTTTTTCCTACTATCCTTATATTCCTTTTTAGCACAAGTTCTTGTGTGGATTTCTCATGTTTCTCTCCTCTACCTTTTTTTCATCCTTTTTTTAAATGATGTAATAATATGTTCTTATGTTGATAATTTCTTGTTGTGTCTACATAGATTTATCTTGACCACAAAGCAACTTTTGCCATAAAAAATTCTTGTTCTTTTCAAAACTATGTACCATGACCAAGATCAAAATATATTTTCATTAAATTATTTTTTTGAATAAGCCCAATTTCTTTTTTTTTTGAATCCATCCTCCCCCACACCTGATGTCATTCATGTCCTCATGCATGCTAAAATAATAAGTGAGAGGGGATTACACAAATCAGATGTAAGTTTGTTCTCCTTTTCCCCACACTAAAGCTTTTTGCAAGAAATGAAAAATTGAATCCTTATGTAATAAAAAAAATTATAAGTAAATTTAAATGTAAAATAGTAAATTAAAATATCTTTGTATAACTTCAGTCTTCAGTGCTTCTTCTATGGTATCCAAAGTGAAATATGTTGAGAATAGTATGGATAAAATTATAGTTTTATTATGCTAATAAATAAGACCACAGAAGTAAGCAATCATGTACTTGATTGGAAAAACTACATAAACTATTCCATTTAACATATTGCATTTTTATTTTATTTTTTGCCCTTCACTAGCCAATAAATTGTTTTTGTAGTTAAGGCTCTTATTCTAACACTTAGTTTTCTAGCAAGTTGATTTTCAAACCAAGACTGCCAATAATGCCCAAAGGTTTTCATTGTTAGTGTTTTTTTTTTTTTTTAATTAAGAAATTATGACATGGAAATTATTAGCCAAAGACTGTATACATCATCATATTACTTTTAAATATATCAATAAATTTTCTTTATGTTGGCATTTCTTCATCATTGGTCTATGTAGTGATGACCAATAACTGTGATATAAACTTGTTGATTTTGTTGATTCTTTTTGTCAAAGGTGACTCAGGATAAGGTGTCAACTACTTGATCATGGATATAAATTTATCTATTACAATCTCTAGAATAACTCCTTTCTATAATATTATCTTAAAAAACCCAAACTAAACAACACCTTTCCACATAAGCATAATAACAGTTATATCAAAGAATTATAAATGTCAACAACATAAATATTAATATGAACATCTAAATATATATGGATGAATTCATTTTAACCTAATTAAGAGTGGCTGATAGTTTAGAAATTAATATTATTGATAATGAGATTTTATTGTGGAAAATAAGAACTTCTTCAGATAAGTTCTCTTATTATGTAAGTGGATATGGTTTTAACTAATTCCTGAATATAGATAGTACAAAATGAAATACAATGTCATCAATTCTTTTTATTTATTGACTATGCAAAAAATATTAACTTTTATTTGTAAAAGGAAGATAAACTACATTTATAAATTATTTTATGGAAACTTATTAAAATTCTAGAAGCTGAAAAATATAACTAGATAACTAAAATTTGGAGGTCCTTACTTTCCTTGCTGTAAATAGATTTTGCATGTCTCCTCTTGTAGTTGAAAACTCTATATTTTTAATCAACAATTTCTCCTGTATTTTCATCATGTTGAGTAATCTCTTCACTATCTTCTTCTTTGGTTGAGAAATCAAAAAGTGGAGGTCTAAGGTAATAACCCTTAACGGGGTCAAGGGGAAATGCCCCTTGAAGCCAAACCCAATTTACCAGTTTTATAACCATAAATATGCTTATCATTGAAGATAGTTTGATGATTTTTTTTTATTTTACATAACTTGATGAAAACATGTAATTTATGCTAATTTTCAAGATCTGCATTACTTAGAAATGATTAAATATTCGGTCCTATACTACTATATGTAAATTTGAAAATTTGTAATGCTAGTTTGCATGTTAGTATTACATGGGATGAAATTTTTTTTATTTTTAGATTGTCATCATTTTTTATTTTTATTTTAAATCCAAAAAAAATTCAATAGTTATGCAAACTAACAATAGAAACATAACATAATAAAAAGTGAGAATTGATTCTAGATTAATTAAATTTTCTGAGTATTTAAGGTTGTAAGATTTTATCGAATTATATTGCAAGTAAAATATTTTTTTTCTCTTAAACATCATTGCATACTATAGTTTAGTAAGAATCCCAAAAAAATCTACATAAACTTTAGCAAGCAATTAGAGGGAAAATAAAAATTGAAATGTTTAGATCCTGCAATGTAGT
The DNA here is from genome assembly GCA_037957365.1 of Torreya grandis. Classification (NCBI taxonomy): domain Eukaryota; kingdom Viridiplantae; phylum Streptophyta; class Pinopsida; order Cupressales; family Taxaceae; genus Torreya; species Torreya grandis. The sequence continues at coordinate 2,340,634 of JARHVA010002693.1, forward strand.
CATGACAACATTATCAATTGCATATGCTAGAAAGTAGTGAATTTCTAATAAATCAGTAGTTATGTAAGACTTACATACAATGTCATCTCCTTTTAAACCTCATCCATCTCTTTGTAAACTTTAGCCATCTTAGAATTTCATTTCAAATTTGTATCAATCATTAAATCTTCCTTGGAAATCATTAGTTTTTCTTATCAACACACTTAAAAAAAAGGATTAATGTGCATAGTGAAAATATCTTGTCAAACACAATCTGAAATTCCACATGCTTATCAAAATCTATCTTGTGAAATCTTATCTTGTTGGAAACTATCATTGTTATTTTTTTAGAATAAATAGAAAACAACAAAATTGATGCAATAGATATGAAATTTACAGCATTAAATAACAATAATGTAAAAATATAGAATGTGTTTTCAAATCATGAAAAATCATAAATCTATGATATTTATTTTAGGTATGTAGGAATGATACATAATTTAAAATAGTTAGAGATCAATTTAGTAGAGATTTCCACCTATTTCTCAAAAAAACTAAAAGATTACATATAACTTTTCTAGAATCAATCCCAAAAAAATGTGTGATCCATTATAGGTAGTTTCTGAAAAAGCACCGTTATATTTATATAGGTTTCATCACCATATAACCATGTATGGTCAATCTAACTAATTTTAAAATGTAAATCATCCCTTAAATAAGTATCTATTCTATATTCCTCATTATGAACAAAAACTACAAAAACCCATGTAACAAGATGTTTTCTCCATATTTTGGATCATCTTCAACCTGTATCAACATCTAAATCATTTTTCATGATGTTAGTTATTATTTCCTACATAGTAGTGTTAGTATTAATGGGGGGGTTTGTTTTTATTTTTTAAACTAAATTTTTAATTACATAAAAATAAATTTTAATCTATGTTTGTAGGAAAATAAATTTTAATCTATTTTGTATGAAATTAAATTCTAAAAGAATCATCAACTAATTATCTCCTATCACATAATTTACAAAGAGACATTCCCTCTCACTTTGAACTTTGTTTATCTACTACCACTAGAGAATTTTATTATAAAAAATCTAAAACTCATAATAATACTATGTTCCTTGGCAACAATTCTAAAATTCATGAGGGTCAGCAATCCTCTTCATTTAATAATGTCAATCCAGGGCTGGTGTTTAAAGGTTATATGCAGTAGGAGAAAGAGATCTTTGGAAAATAATTCCTTCTATATCAACACTTATAGGAATTGGAAATCACACTTTGAAAAAGTAAATCCCACCTACATGAAATTAAATCACACTTTCAAAAAAGTAAATTTATGTTTTAAAAATAAATGATAAACCAATAAAACACTTGTAGGTTCACAACAAACTATAAAAATAAATAGTTACAGACAAAAAAATAAAATAATAATTTATAACAAAGTGATAATTATAGAACAAATAAATAAATAAAAATATATTGATCCATCTTCCTTATAATGAGTGGCTAGCTTATTCCTTAGAAGAAGATTTATTTAGAACATGAGCTTCAAAATAGATTACTCATAATGATGGAAAGAAAATTATATTGATTGATTTCATTCAGGTGAGGTTGCATTTATAATCTCATGCTTCTAACTAACACTTTATTTATGAGTAATAACCTAGACACTCTATCCTATCTCAATCTCCATAAAATATGGAGAGAGATATTTATTATAATAATGCAGTCTATTACCACATATTCTCGATCTCCATAAAATATGGAGAGAGCTATTTATTGGAATGAAATTACATAAGTCTATATTTGTATAAAATCTATAAATGAAAATTTTATATATAGAAATCTATATATATAAATACTCCAAATGGAAATCATTCATGTGATAGATAGAATAGACCAAATAATCATTAGAATACATTTAGAAATACTTTTCAAAAAAATCCATAGTAGTTCTATTGAAGTCTATGTAGCCTTGATGCAATTTGTAGTTGATCTAACATAGTTTGTAGCACCCTTCATGCAGTCTATATCAAGTCTAATTTATTTAATAGAAAACTTGATGCAATCCATAGTAAACTTAATGTAGTCTATAGTAACTCGGATGTAATATGTAGCATGCCTAATACAGTCCATAGTTATTGGGCATAACTACGAACATAAATCTGTAACTATTGTATAAGACTCTAATACTACTTCAATATTATACTTAAATGGTTACTCTTTAAACTTTGAATCATTCTAACTTATTATGGACTATGTATGCACATATTGACATCTTTTTCCTAATAATTATTAGAAATAACTAACAAATAGATAATAATAAATTTTAGAAAAATAACCATGATATATATATGTTATTTTATTCTAAATAAATCATAAGTTTTGAAACTACATTTAGATCCACTTCTTATGCAAGAAAAAGGATATTATTTCATGGATATAATGAACCATTTTATAGTTTCATTACTTGGCCTATGCCTAAATAAATTGAATTGATTCCTAACCTCAACACATCAAAGGGAGAAGAACAAGTAAAAGATGTGCAAGACACACTTAAAGGAAAATAAAACTAAAGTAAGAATATACAATGTGCCTATATACACTTAGGCAAATATAATTTGAACTAATCTAATCTACTATATATAGCCTATAAATGTGAGCCTTCATCTTACTAGGTTAAAACATAAACCTCTTATATCTTTATTTTATATTCATCTTATTGTCAATATGTGATAGGATTAGGTGAGAGAGCATCTATTTTCTACTAAGGATACTACTCTAGTTACTTCTAAAGAGTGATTGAGGAATCTAGTTTTCTCAGGCTTCCTTTCAATGAATGATCCCATCAAAATGTGTATAAGCTTTCCTCCCAGATGGTTAATATATTCTAAGTTGAGCTAATCCCTCCTATATTTCTCAATTCCTAGATATGATCTTTTCTTTTACTAAACCTTCTAGAGTTCATATGGCCTATACCTAATGCTGATGTAGCTCATGAACTTATAATTCTTCCCCTAATCATCTTCTAGTTACTACTATAAGTCTAATATGCCTTTTAAAAACACCCCTATGATGCGCCTAGGCATGCAAGGATTGATAGCACTCATCTTTATAGATTCTTTTATATTTTTGTATTATTTCTCAGGCTTGATTGGCTGGTATTACTCCCTTAGTTTAAATGAGCCTTTTTATGACTCATTCATGCTTAGATGTACACCTAAACCCTTGTAAGATTATTTCATCTATGATATTGTAAACTTTTCTACATATGTAACTTGCCTTTCTATAATATGTGATTGAAAATGGTAGTTGGCATAGAATTGGTCATGTGTATTCTCTTGATGGGATACTAGTTTATCATCTAGACTTGATCAAAATTCCTCTAGCTCATCCCAAAAAGAGTCCTCCTCATATGCTGGTGATTGTGCCTATGGGCTAACCTTGAGGTGATCATAGTCTTTATCTTTAGGCATGTAATTATCTTTAAGTTTTGATTATGTTTTGAGGTACTCTTCCATAACATCAAATGGTGGCCCATTTTCCCAAAAAAATCTAGGCCAAGCTTTTTGATGCATTATAAACTAGTGTGGATTCACCCTCCCTCATTAATATCCTCCCCTTCTATCACCACTTCATTCATTTTATTACCAACCTAGTGTTTCATCTAGTTGTATATGTCTTATTTTCATAGTGGGGTTGATCTTCCTAGTGTAATAGTATAAAGGGGATTGTTAATAATTATATATTCTTCTTCACTTGAGTGTATGAAATCAAAAATACATCATGTCTATAAATCGATCCTGACTCAAAGAAGATAGAGCATACCTACACTTTTGATTGGGATTACATTTGTTAAGTAGGAATATGACTAGTATGTGGATTTATTAGACCTGATTAGGGGATTAATTTTCATAATACACCATGTTAGGAAGGGTTATAAAGCCTATAGTCTAACATAATCATACAACCCTAAAAGAGTCCTAAGTTTAATATTCAATCTATTCTAATAATAATAAAGTAAATCTAATCTAGTACACACCAAAGGTTATGGCACAAAATGGGGGTTAGAAAAAAAACTAAATTAAACATGCATAGAATACATATACTTACATCAATGTATACAAAATCCTAATACATGGAAGAAATAAGCATAACTATATTATCTATCTACTCTTACAAAAGATAAATAAATTTAGAAATACTTACCTTTGAAGACAAACCTACTAAGCCTTAATATCTCCCTTCCCAAGGTGGTATACAAGATATTATTGTGATATGTAAGGATAACAAAGACAAATTATCTCTAGGCTACACAACCTATCTATGCATCCAAAATACTTCTCCACAAGATAAGATTCATATCTATAAAGAAAATATGGAACCTTAAGCTTTATTTTTCTATTAGAATGTTAAATAAGTAGATATTCATTCACACTTATTATTATTCACTTATCTTCTTACAAATGGTTGGAAATGAACTTGTATATATAGGTGGATCTTACCCTAAATCCTCTTGGAAATGTTGATTTTACAAGGTCAACCTAGTCGACTCTATATGTTTTTGGAGATAATTCACTAGGTCTAAGCTAGGTTAGTTGAAGGACTAAGAAACCCAAAAAGTGAAAACACCCCTAAACTATATATGGTCAACCCTGGTTGACCTAGTATAATCAATAGTCCAAAATGGAATTAAGGAAAGAAAAGGAGGATGAAAAGAGGGAAATGATGGGAATGGGTAAGGCTAAGAAGAATAATTTTAGGGTAAATGGTTTTAGGATATAAGTGTGTAATGGAAAGTGGAAAAGGTATAAAGATCTTATGAAGCACTAATGATCTACCCACCCCTTTCCCAGTGTACCCCTTAAGGTATACACTTAGAGAGATTGAGACTTGATAGGTTCTTGTAAGATATAAAGTGTTAGTAATAAATAAATGTTAAAAATATTATATATATACATATACCCCACTTGAAGCTCATCATGTGTCATGTAAGTACAATATGGGATGGTGTTTAAGGATAGAACATGATAACACACAACATTGATGCTAGCTAAAGTGTAGTAAGCAGGAAATAAGATAAAGGAAAGGGAAGAATTGAAAAACACATACCTTTACTTACTTTAGTGATGTAGATAAATAATTAGATTACAATAGAAAGGTGAAGGTGGCTAATGTGAAGAACATTAGGTGAACCTATAAAAGTTAGTGCAAAAAATATCCAAAAATTTAAATGTTTAGAAGATAGGAATATAATAGTGGAAAATATTCTCTATGTAATCATGAATCCAACACATTTTATGGTTTCAAAAATGGATGAGTAGAGATATATGTATGGGTAAAATAAGGAATCAGAGTAGTAACTAGGTAGAAACAACTAGGTCTACCCAGTCCACCTAATAGGATGAAATTTTTATAAAATATACACTATCGACCTAGAAGATATGTGTCAATCTAGTGTGTTTTTTAGATTATTGACATAGTACATGACTATCGACCTAGTAAAAAATCCACTTTGCTAACTTAGTACTAAGAGGGGAAAAATTAAATGGTTAATTTAGTTTGTTAAGTCAAGATTAAAATATTTAAGGCAAATGAATGACAAAATGATGGAAATTGAATGAAAAATGATGGAAAATGAATTAAAAATGAGGAAAGAAATGAAAAATGATTGGAAAACATAGTAAATCATGTTAGAAAGCATGTAAAACATAAATGGAAAAAAGGAATGTAGAAAATACTAAATCACATTAGGAAGAATGTAAAATGTGAATGAAAAATAAAAACTAAATGCAAGAAAACTAGAACAAAGATATGTAAAGTAAAAGTAAGCTCATGTAAGATAGGTAAAAATAAAAACATGAAAGACTAAAAGTGAAGTGTAATTGAAGATGTGAGACAAATAGTAAGAAGGCATACATAAAAAGAAACATGTAATAATGGAAAATTTCATATGTAAGATAAGTCAAGTTCACTAAAATCAAACAAGAACATGATAGATAAATCAAAATCAAAATCTCTAAAGGATGAAAACTCAAACTTAATACTTGTTCTAAAATATAATTTAAGGAACAACCACCTAAAGACATGACTGGTATGACAATGAGCTAGTGTGGGAAATAAATGGTGTAAGAGTGTAATCTATAGTTGCTCAGACATGTTTCACTCTAAGGATAGATAAAATTGAAAAAAAGTAATGCTAGCATGTTTTTAAGAGGTGAAGAATAAGGGAGTAAAAATAAGAGGGAAAACAAGTTTGGAATCATAATTTGCCTATTAATGGGAGGAAATGAAATGGGCGGAGGGGATAGGAGGATGAAGGAAAAACCAAGGTAGAGGAACTCTTTAGTAAAGTCAAGACACTCAAATTAGGTTTATCAAAATAAGAGGACCATAGATCATTCCATGAAGGATATATGCATGAAAAATAAAATGGACCTACCTTCCCATAATGTGTTCCCCATTCCTTAGGACCCCTTACAGAGCCATTGATCTACTAAAAAGATTAGGTACTTATGTGAGAAAGTAGGTAGCATCATAGAGTTTTTTGAATTCTCTTATTCTAATCTACTGGCTTATTGCACCCCAAAGGACCTCAGCTCTATGTGAGGCCAACTATGGAATTTGAGATTCGATTAGAGATAGGATATGTGCTTGGAATCATGTATTTTGGTGTGATGTTAACTTTTGATATTTTTATGTTGCCTTTTATATATCATTGCCTTTTGATTCAAATGATTTGTCTTTTAACTTTCTTGATGTCTTTTTCTTATTCCTCCTCTATACAGATTTGGAAAACCAAACATGGATGTTAAATATGACTTTCATTTGAATACTTAGGATAAGGATTCTAAGAAAGATAACTTCAAAAAGCATGGGGTCTAAACATCTTGTAAATCTTGGTAAAATAAAATTTCTATCTTGACTTTGACCTTATTTTATCCAATGTGGAGTGAAAGGAAAGGAAATCAAGAGGAGTGACACATAGAAAAATTTGAATTACTTCAAATTTTAAAATGTGTGAAAAGGGTAAAAAGGGATATAATGATAGTAAAGTGTGATTAATTATCATAAAAATGAGGGAAATGGACAAAACCATGCTAACATAGATTATTGTGTAAATTCCATCTATCAAAAAAGAAGCAAAAGCTAAATTTGAGAATGAGAATTAGTGATATTTTCTTATAAAAAGAATGACAAGATGTTAATTTTATGAGCAGGGTCAGGTCATATCCATGATCTTATAATTCAACTCATAAATAAAAACCCATGAGGGTGCCAGAAAGAAGCATGAAAAATAAATAAAATGATAAAAGAAGTAAAGGTGGTATTTTGTGAGAAGGGTCAAGTCATATCCATGGTTTTATAATTCAAACTCAAAAAAGAGAAACTCACGAGGGTGAATGATAAATAAGGGGGAAAATAATCATAAAGCTAAGAAGGTAAAGAATAACATAAAATATAAAAGAAATATATGAGGACAAAAATGAAAGAAAATGTGAAATGTAATGTGAAGTAAAACCAAATAACATAAATGAAAACAATGATGCTTATAAAGTGAAATTAAAATAAAGTGCACAAAAACAAAGAAACATGAGACAAAAAGAACAAGTAATATCTATGCTAATATTTATTTCAAAGATGAGCATGTAAAATACAAGTCTATAAGTCTCAAAAGGTTTCTTGAAGTTAAATTTGGTTGGTATTATGCATTGTAGAATAATATTGGGCATTGCAAGATGCCCCAATAGTTAAGTGCATGTAGGGATGGGCATTGCAAGATGCCCCAAATTCTGAAGGGACATGAGGATGGGCATCACAAGATGCCCCAACATGTGAGTTTGAGTGAGGTAATATTTAACCATTAAAATGGTTTGTATTGGATTGGTAGGTACATTTATAGATAGGCAAATGTTTTGGTTTGTTATATTTTAAGGAGGTTGAATGTGACATAAGATGTGTAGAAGAGGTATGAGGAGAAAGAGGAGGTAAAGGAGGATCATGTATAATATGTTTTTGAGTATGCATTTGAACTAAATACTCCTTTGGTTTATGTGACCTAAGAGGTTTAGTTTTAATGGATGAAATAATATGTTTAAAGTTATTCATATTAGTTATCCTTTCCTTGTTTGTGTAGGAAGAATGATCAACTATGGTTTGAACAAAATTAGCAGATGATGGGTAAGTATGGGATGATATTTATTGATAATTAGGTATTTGATGTTGATTTTATTATGGTTCTTGATATTTAATTTGAGAAACTTGAAAATATTCTTGATAACATTGTTTTGTTAGAGTATCAAGATTGAATTTGGACAAAGTAAAGAAGAAAGAAGAGAGCAGTGAAGATCACAACAAGACTCATGAGAATGACCTATAGTATCATGCCACCAATAAAACTTATCAAGATTGTACCATTTTGGACGAGGTTTGGAAGGATAAAAGTTCATGGGTTTAGAGGGTGGAAATTTATTTTTAAGTTATTCTAGATTCAAGTGTGGGTGTGTTGGGTTAAAATTAGTTGAATTAGATGCTCCATTTTAGGGTTGGGAAAACTTGGATGAATCAATGTTATGAGAAGATGATTGGTAAGTTAATTTAGTATTTGTTTGATATGGTTCAAATTGAGTCATAATAAAGTCTTTCCTTTTTGCTTGGCCTAAGGCTTTGTCTAAAGTTTTTGGTGAAAATTTTGAACTTTATATTAAAGGGATCCTTAAGAGTAGTGATAAATAGTTTTAAAAGAGTGTCATAATTCATCTTATGATATAATTTATGATCAAGATACTTCTCTTGTTTGATTAAAGTATGATTATATTCAATACTAAGTTTTTTGGAATTGATGAAATGGCTAAGGTGACCTTCAGGAAGGTCATCATGTTGGAATTCCTTCGCTATAGCATTGACTAAATCCTCTAGTTCTGAGATGGAATGTCTAAGAAATTTGTTGTACCATTCAAGTGAATCACCCATAAATGTTTTAGCTAAGATATTTTTGGTATAAAATGTGTTATTTTAGACCCATTCCTTATAGATATTACCAAAATACTTAAGAAATATCGTAGGGTCCTTAGTCCCATTATATGTGATAGTTGGAGAAATATTTCCAATATCTATGGATGTAATGAATGGGGATAAAGGTTCATTTTGAATATGTTGAAGCATTTTTTTATTAATTGGAGGTTGAGGGATGATATTCCCTTTGGCATCTCTAAGAGGAGGGACAAAATTTTGATTTGGTTGAGACATGATGACTTGAGGTGGTTCACTAGTTATGTTTAATAAATGTTGTTGCATGTTCATTACTTGGGAGGTGTTAATTATTTGCATGATGTTAATTTATTATATGACTTATGAAATAATTTTAGTTGTATCAATAGGTGTATTGGTGTTCATAAGAGGGGTATTAGTGTTGATAGGAAGAGGATTATTAGTGTTGGTGGGAGGAGGATTATTTGTAGGTGGAGGATTCCCAACATTAGTGTTAGTTGTCTTAAGTGTGGTAGAAGAAAAAGGAAGCTTGGTAAAACCACCATTATTGTGAGGAGTGTAAATAGTGTTATCATCAAGGTTTTTGAAAATTTGGGAACCATCTAGATTATCATTTTGAGTGGTTTCAACCATGTTACTTTGGGAAGTGATAATGCTTGGTGATCTTGTTATGGGAGTAACAAGAGGATTATGAACATTAGTTGTAAGGTTATGATTTTTGATAAGAGAGGGATTAGTTGGTGGAATATTCCCAAAATTGGTTTAAGGAGGAGTATTAGGATGAATTACCTCAACTACATCACATTGTGTAGTGAGTGGTTTTGGTTTAGGAGAAGGGGGAGGAAGAAATTGCATAATTTTATTGAACGTAATAAAATAAGTGAGGTTATTATCCAAATCATTGATTATGCAATGTTCTAGACTAAGATAAGGCTGAAAAGATATCATCATGATAAAATAAGAAAAGATAACTACACAAGGATAATAAAAAGTGATAAAAAATAGTATAAGGTCGATCCTATACAGCAAACAAGGGATAAAAAGGGTTTACAAAGAGTACATCATCAACTAGGTTAATCTTATATAGAAAATAGAGGTAAGAAAAGGTCTAAAAAGAATATAGAGTCTACTGGGGTGATCTTATATACTGAACAAAGGCTATAAAAGGTATAGGGTTTATTGGTTTGACCTAGTATAGTAGATAGGGAAGATGATAAAGTTTATAACAAGTTGTGAATTGAAACAAGATAATTTTTGTAAGTAATGTAAAGAAGTAAATATTGAAAGAAAACAAATATTCAATTGGATTAACCCCCTAATTAGACTATTTAAACTATTCTAAGCATTCAAGTAACAATAAAAGAAATGTGTGAACTAATTGCTAGCATATAGAGATTAATTAAAACTTGAAACAAGGTATAGTGTTGAAAATATATGAAAAAAATATAGAATAGGGTCAACAAGGTCAAACCTATAATGTAGAAGCAAGGTCTAAAAATGAACATGGTCATCCAAGGTCAACCTAGTTATTTAGACAATACATAGAACATAGAATTGGGTCAATAGAGTTGATCTAGTTGACTGTGTAGGGGTACTTTTTAAAGATTACAAATTTTTAAAATAAAGATATAAAATAAAAATATAGAGAGATAGAAATGAACCTTGGTAGATCAGAGATGCTAAAAATGAAGATTTTTAGTTAAGAACCTTGGAATATGCTTGAAAACTATGCTAAGTAGGTCAACTAGGTTGATCAAGCTTTGTAGAATCATGTTGTTGAATGCCTAGAATGTATAGGGTCAACTAAGTCAACCTAGTATCTAAATATAGATGGCTAAAATTATACATGATCGATTGGGTTGACCTAGTAGTTTGAACTAGAAGTTTTTAACTCTATAAACATGTACTAGGTTATCTAAGTTGATCCAGTTGCATTTTTTTGAAAACCTATGCATAGAAATTATAATTGGGTTGATAGAGTCAATCTAGTATGATAGATATATGATAAAAATAATGGTAAAAAGAATGAAAGAAGTGAAATAAATATTTCAAGGGTTACTTCATGTCAGGTTCATTAGAATGTATGTAATTAGAAATGCATCATGTCTATAAATTGATCCTAGCTCAAAGAAGATAGAGCATACCTAAACTTTTGATTGGGAATACATTTGTTAAGTTGGAGTATGACCAATATTAGGATATGCTAGACCTAATTAGGGGATAAATTATCATAATACACCATGCTAAGAAGGTTTATAAAGCCTACAGTATAACATAATCATTCAATAACCCTAAAAGAGTTTTAGGTTTAAAGTTCAATCTATTCTAATAATAAGAAAGTAAATCTAATATAGTACACACCAAATCTTGTGGCACAAAGTGGGGGCTAGAAATAAAACAAACTAAACTAAACATGCATAGAAGACATATACTAATAGTAATGTATACAAAATCCTAATACTTAGAAGAAAGAAGCACAATTACATTATCTATCTACTCTTACAAAGGAGAAATAAAGTTAGGAATACTTACCTTTGAAGATGAACCCACCAAGCCTCAATCTCTCCCTTGGCCAAGGTGCTTTTCAAGAGATCATTATGGTATGTAAGGATAACAAAGACAAATCATCTCTAGGCTACACAAACTATCTATGCATCCAAAAAACTTTTCCATAAGATAAGATTTGTATCTCCAAATAAATTATGGAACTTTAATCTTTACTTCTCAAGTAGAATGGTTAATAAGTAGATGTTTGTTCATACTTATTCTTATTCTCTTCTCTTCTTAAAAATATTTGGAAAGGAATGTGTATATATAGGTATATCTTGCCCTAAATCCTCTTAGAAATGTTAGTCATATAGGTTTGACCTGGTCAACCCTATATGTTTTTTGGGACAATTCACTAGATTTGAGCTAGGTTGGTTGAAGGACTAACAAACCCAAAATTTTAAAATACCCCTAAACTATATAAGGTCAACCCTGGTTAACCTATTACAATTGATAGTCCAAAAATAAATTAAGGTAAGAAAAGGAAGATGAAAAGAGGAAAATGATTGGAATGAATAAGGCTAAGAATAATAAGCTTAGGGTAAATGGTTTTAGGAGATAAGTGTGTAGATGTCAAGTGACAAAAGGGAAAACAATCTTATAAAGCACTAATTATCTACCTACCCCTTTCTTGGTACACCCCTTAAGGCATGCTCTCAAATATATTAAGACTCGATAGGTTTCTATAAGATATAACGTGTCAGTAATCAATAAAAGTTAAAAATATCATGTGTATACATCAAGCACCCTCCTTCTCTTCTAACCAGTCTTCATGTGTTCTCCACGTGATTGGAGATCCTTTTAAAAAGGAGATGGTGGGCAGTAAAAATATCTCAATTGGCATAGTAGGAATGGTCTTGATCAAGGTAGGCATCCTAAATTTGGAGTGTTAGATCTAATAAGGCTACCATGACTATGCTTGAGGCTCCTGAGGAAAGACACATTCTTGATTTGGCATGGGCACAAGCTCTTGTAAAGGAGGGGGACCTTTAAATATTGGTACTTTGAAGTTAGTGGGTTTACATCACCTGAAGCTAGTGACTTTGGGCATAGAATCTTTATGCCTCATAGGTTGGCTTGTGAGCACAGGGGGAACTTGCTTGAAGCTAGGAATGGAAAGAATGGAAGCACCTAGTTGTGATTTAATTCTTTGTATCTACGTAAACAACTTATGCATTTGTACTTATTTGGTTGTGACCTATCAAGATAAAAACTCTTCTTAATATTTGCACTACTATATCATCTCTCATTATTGAGTGTAATCTTGATGAGCAATTTCCTCTTGTTGCCTACCATACCCTTGTTTTCTTTCAATCTTTCTCAACTATCTTTGGAAATTTAGACATATATCTTTGACATTATTTTGAATCTGATTAAGAGGGTATAAATATGAATTATGAGTAAGGTATCATTCTATAGGATAGTTGTAGGCAAAAATAGGCTGATAAGAAAGTTGAACTAGGGTATAAAGGGGGTAAATATTATGATAAGGATAATACCTTATTACTCTAGGATAAACTAGGGGAAATTATGAGAATTCTCATGATATTGATATGAGGAATGGGAAGGTGCAATAGTATCATTTTCATGGAATAAGGGATGAAAAGACATTTTTAAGCACTCTAACTACTTAAACTAGTAGATTAAACATTTAGAGTCTTTAGGTGCTCTATGGAATGTCTTCAACACTTGCTAGGTAATGGTATCACCAATTCATTATCTCCTTTGATATAATCCCATTAGGTGTGTTAAAAATTATTGTCATTCAAAACATGCACTTATGGATGGTCTACTACACTAGAGGTTTTTTGGTGGGGTGCAAAGAAATAATGCCTTGTATAGGGCACAAGAGTGTTCAGTGTTAGGTGCAGAAGTGTTATCACTCACCTACACATGCAGAGCATCAAGTGTCTTATTGAAATGATGGAAACATCCCCAAGGTATAGAACCCTTACACTCTTTAGGATGAGCCTCTAAGTAGGATGGATTCCTTCTATTCTAAGTGCACTTGGTTTAGGACAAGTACACAAACATAAAGAGAAAAAAGATAAATCTACCACTAATCTAAACCTAATATTTCTTGAGGTAAAATGAAGGGAGGAGGTACGGATTTGCTTGAAAAGTAAAATGGTGATACACCAATAATATATCGATCACTCCTACTACCATGAACACACTATAAATATTTTAGAATAAGATGTTATCACATAGACTACACCAAAGACACTCTAAGTGCATAATTATTTTTCATAGATGCATGGGAATGTAGTATAATATTGAGATGGATGATAAACAATCCACAAACAATGTCTACATAGGCCTAAATGCACATAAAATATGACCTCCAAATGAGTTCCAAGTTTCACATGTAGGTGTTGGGAATGGATGGTGATGAGAGGGGCTAACATAACCCATAGAAAAAGATCAAAAAACATAAATATCACATATGGTATAAGAATAATAGAGGGAGGTGAACTTAATTCTCATTAATATGTAAGGTTTATCCAATAAAAGTTCTCTTGGAGGGCCAATGTTTGGTAGTGTGAGGTTGCCTAAAAAATTTTGACCCTTTTATAATGAATAATAAGGATTTTATAGTAAACCAATCCTTTTTAAAATTAATGTAGCACTTGGGGTAGAAAATATAGTTTTTAATTTTATCATCATGTCATACCCACACTTCTTGAATTCTGCTTGGTGATTCAAACCTGGGAGTTGGTGGAAGGGTTCTTATAAATCCACATGCGTCTAAGAGTGGAATATTCTTGGAAAAGTCATAGGGGTGGTGTGTGATCATGTTTTAATATTTGATAGCCACTTTTACATTTACTTGTTCTAACAAGGTCTCAAATGTCACCCCACTACTTTTCAACTACCTCTTTATACTTTGTTGCCACCTATAAATCATTGTGCATGTATCCCTTGAATTACCATGTCATTATTGTGTAGCATGGATTATATTCTATGATGTATGATATTACATAAGTGAAACTCTATGATTTGGCATGGGAATCATTACCTTGTGCCTTTTGGGGACATATGCACAATGAGGTCTACATATTTAGATTGTGTATCGGGCTATGAGTCAGTGAAGGGTGAAAATTTAGAACTCCTATATCAAGGTGCATTAAAATTTTACCCTTTTGTACTAAGTCACCCTTAAATAGTTTTATTAAGTCTTTTCTTCATATGTAGGGTCTATAATATTCTGTGAAGTAGTAGTTACATAGTAAAGATCATAGTCTATAATGTATCAGATTATAGAAATTAAACTTTCCAATTTGGTGTGAGACTTAATCATGAAGGTATAGGGACCCTTTTTTATAGGAATGTGCATGAACATGGAAGATAATGGGCATGTTTTTTACAATATAAAACTACTTCTTTCACACCTCTATTTATGTTGTCTAAAGAGTTGGGACTCTATATCCTTAAATTTGTGCACCATTTATGCTCATGTTATGAAGGATATCTTCTTAAGGAATGCATCAAGAACTCCTAGTGGGTGTGAATCAACACTTAATAAATGTGTAAATATATGTTAACCAATTTAGGCATGGGCATGCATGGGAAGTGTCTACACTTAAATTGATTTAAATAAATTGATGTTTCACAAGTGAAAAAAATCTTTTTTGGGTTCCTTGTGATCTCTACACAAGGTAGGGGTGACTTAAAAATTCAATAGGTATGAAACAAGCTACTTCTTGAATATAGTGCTTGATAAGCAATGCTTCTTGCTTATCAACTCTCTTGGCATGTCTTCAAGTGAGTAAATAACAACAAATTAGTCACCAATTAAGACATATTCATCTTGTATTTCAAGATCTTTCTCATATTTCTTATCAATGCAACTTCATAAAATGATACCTCATCAAGGCATTATCCTTGGGTCTCTATGGCATCTTGAATGACCTCATGTTTCTTATTAGATACTATAAGTTCATCAAGCTCTTCAATGATATTTTCATATTCAACCCAAGATGCATCATGATCTTCAATAGGTTTTTCTTGATCTAACTCTTCATAAGCATGATCAATATGATATGTATCCTTAAAAAGGCCTTAAATCTCTTACAGAGACTAAATGTATAACTGTCAATCATCTTTTAGTTTCTTACCTTGGTTATTTTTAATAATACCAACTTGAATGGCATCCTGATCTATCTACTTAAGAACTATAGGTTTGTTAAGAGTGTCAAACCTCAATATGAAATCATGATTTGAGTGGGATTCAACCTCTTTTAGTTTTTAATTTTTTTCTCCTTTGAAACCATTTCAAATATATTCATGACTTAAGCTTGGTGGATTTTATAACCTTACACATCAATACCATTTATAACCTCAACAAGATTGGATGTAATTGGATTCCTTCTTGAGGTATACTATCAATATCATCTTAAATAAACTCATATCTGACAACCATATTGCTTATTTATTCCTTAAGTGGGTTACCAATGAATATATCCTCATCAAATTCACTTGAATCATCCTCTTCACATTCTCCAAAAAGATCACTTGTAGCTACAACTTCCTTCTCTATCCTCCATAGAACAAATTACTCTTGAATAAGGGATATGGTGGGAGGGTTATGGAATTCATTTATTTGAGATGAATTATGAGGCATGGCAAGTTGATCATGATTATAATTTAAAGACTTAAGGGCAATGGAATAATATAGGGACTCTTAAAGATGAGGGAAAGAGAAATTTTTATAGATTTATTCATTTTTCTCCTTCCACTTGGCAATCACCTTATCAAAATTTGAAATATCCTTGTCCTCATGGAAAGCTTGAGCTTGAGGGATAGGTAAGGAGGAAATGGAGATATAGGAGGTTTAATATATTGAATAGGTATATGATCCTACTCTTTATTCCAACTATGAATCTCCCTTTGCTCAACTTTAGGATGGTCAAGGACTTCATGAGGATAAGGAACATAAGAAGGTTGTTAATGGATACAAGAGGGATCTTGAAACAACTAATTCAACTCACCTTATTTCCTCTCCCAAGTCTCCATATTTTCCAATACAAAACTACAAAACTAATTCCTTTATAATAGATCATTGTACATAGTTTGAAACATCCCAATCACTTCATACTGAGAAGTTGAATAAACTTTTCTTGCACATGCTAGTATATTGCTCTTCATTTCATCCATTCATTCTTGAAAAAAAGGTTATTCATATGCATCATCATAGCCATATGGTGAAGGTTTAGGCTGGTCATAAGATTGATATGGCTCAAAATGAGGGCAAGATTCATACTCTTAATAGTAAGTATCAATACAAACTTGATAAGGATTTCGATGCATATAGTTAGGAACATTGTGAGGTAGATAAGGGTAAGTATAAAAATGATATAAACCATAATACTCTTGACAAGATTAATCATAGGATTGATAAGACTCTTGGTAAGGATAGTAATCTTCATGTAAAGGTTGGTATGGCTCATTATAGGATTGATAAGGGGGTATAAGATAGAAACTCTCTTCATACCCAACCATCAAACTTCATGAAGATAATGAATTAAAAAAATCACTTACTTGGACCAGTGATTGGGCTGATAGAACCAGTTGATTGAGCTTGGAGTTTCCACTAATGTTTTGAATGCCTCTAAAGGCTGATCTATAAAATAACAACACTAAAAATCCTTCCATTACTTTGGACTTTATCCCATCGGGTGTGCCAAAAATGTTATATCTCAAATTTACACCCTTGTGAAGGTTATTTTAGGCCTTCATAGCTTGAAGTAACATGGAGACAATCCTAGGATTTGAGAGGCCTAATATGTGGATTGAATCTATAAATTATAAGGGATGTCTCCCTTTTATGTATTAGTTAAGATCTCTACTTTACACCACCAAATTTCCAGAGAAAAGGGAGGGAGATAAACTAAAATAAACCCTATCTAACTAAGGTGATATGCCAAAATGTGTCCTTCGCTTGCATAACATGCAGTAATAATGAAAATAGTGACATGAACCTTATTGCACTACTCAATTAAAAGTTCTTCAAACATAAATATTTCACATAGAATTCACTATCTTGATGCATGGTCTAAGGTGGCTGATCATGAGGTCTCTAAAGGACACTCATGAAGGATTACACTTGCCAAACATATAAGGCTATCCAAACACATTATGTAACTTGAAATTATGAACAATCACCTATAAATAGGTAAATAGGAGAGGACAAAATAAAATGAATCATGCATTATCACTTTCATTCATCAACTAACCATTAGCATACACTAGTCATAAGCTTTGAGGAGATCAAAATTCTATCTTTTTAAGTTCAAAGAGTCAATTATAAGTTTTTATCTATGTAGGGCCTTACCACAACTCAAGTTAAATATCATTACAAATTTAAAAATTAGGCATACTTTAAAAGGTGAGAAATGAGAGAGAGAGAGAGAGAGAGAGAGAGAGAGAGAGCCAAGAAATTAAGAATATATCAATTTTTAGTCTTCATCCAACTCCAAAATAGAATTTGCTATATTGTTTATTTTTCCTCTTAGAAAATGGAATATGAAAATTTATGTGAGATTTTTTAAAATCTTTAAGAAGTCTTATATTTTATTGGAGGAGTTTGATTCCTTGAAGCGCCTACATTCTTGATTGCACACCCTATATACTACCTTGCTTTTCTTCCTTGATGAATAAGTCTTTCTCCTTAAAAATATGTCTTCATGTCTTGATTAATTATTTAGTTTAAACCTTATCCTCATCCATTTTTTATGTCTTTCCACCTTCAAATGGCTATTATAAGACTCCTTGAAGCTTGTTTAACTTTATCTCCTTAACTAGGCATAGGAGAGGAAAAGGTCTCTTTCTTGATTGTTGAGACTCCTTAAGCCCTTGAATCATTATTTAAACCAACCTATGAATTTTTATTTTCCTTTAATTGGTGTGTAATATGATAAGGAACCTTTTAAAATCTTGTTGAATAGCTTATATACATTAATTTGGGTGATTTGACCAATTGAACTATTCTTTTGCAATGAGGTGTAGAAGGGTGAAAAGCTGGTTTTGCCTTCAATAAAGAATTTATCCTCTAGGTATGGTTTCTCCACAACATATTATACCTTAAATAAGACAATTGGAACATTCAAATAGTCTCAAAGATGTGATTTTACACCAAAACCTTACTTTTTCTCCCTATTCCTTATAGCCCTCAAAATAGGTAAACCTCCTTATGCATAAGAGTGTAATAATGATATTAGATAATTGAATATATTTTTAGGAACCAATATCCCCTTACATCTCCATTCCAATTGTTAAGATCCATATCTGAGTGTAAGTGTTCTTTTTATCTCACTTTCTCTCTCTAATTAGGCTTCCTAGGCTATAAACTAAGTTTTTACTCCAAATTTATCCCACACATGTGAAACATTTATGAAGTGCTTGATTCAATTTTCATGGCCTAATACCATCTTCCATGAAATATTTTGGATTGTTTAACCTTGTGCAAGTAGGCAAACCAATAAATGGCTAAAAAACTAGCCCTTCCTTAACCTTGTTTTGGACTACCTTGAAAATTTAGGTTTGTTTGAACACTTATATGATATATTATATGTTTTTTTTTTAATTTTTAAAGTTTAAATACATCCCAAAGTATCCTCTTCAACAATTTTAAACTATTAAACATCTTTTATACCCTAATTTGGGCTCAAAATATAGCAAAAGTATAGTTTTTATTGAATCTATACAAGTGAAAGTATAATAAAAAGCCATAATGATAATATAATTTAAGTCTAAAAAAAATTTTAGGAGGTTTTATAATCATTAAAATTAATTTTATGCACTTTTCAAGTCAATTTCCCTTGACTGGTCAAAATTGATCCTCTAGGCAACTTGTGAGTGCCTTTTCATCTTAATGATGATTCATAAAGTATAGGCCCTTAGCCAATAAAAAAATGCCAAAATTTCTAATTGAAAAAGGTATCCTAACACATCCAAATATATTTGGATCTCATTCAAATTATCCTTATTATTCTAATCATTGGAAAGTATCTCTAACTAAGCAGATTGCATTTTGTGAGGTTGAGAAGAGGAAAAGAGTTTTTTGTATTAGAATTTTAGAGTTTGTTATTTAGTTCCAAAACTTTAGGGAGGTATGAAACATTAATTTTTACCTTATCCAATTGTCTCATTTGTCATTTTTTCCCTCAAAAACCCCTATAACATCTTTGTTTTAAGCTCAAGGTTTGTGAGTAAAACCATACTCTTAACCCTAGCTGCTACATTTAGTCCCTTTCACTCTGATTAAGACCTTATCAAATATTTTTCCCCATTATTAATATATACCTCACTCCCTTATACCCCTTTTCAGTTTGTATTATCTTTGAGAAATCATTTAACTACTCTTGGATCTCAATTATTCAAACAACACTCATGGTGCACAAACTAGATGTAGGTGTGTATTGTGGTTTTTTGGCCTTGGAATGAGATTGGGAATGGAATAAATACCTTAAATATGTCTGTGACATTGCTCAAAAATTCTAATCACCTTGTAAAAGTGTATAAACTCTCACGTTTCCTTCTCACACAAGCTTTGTTCATGTATTTGGTTCATAGACCTATATAACCTCATTATACCTTATGAATAAGTTCATGAGAGATATCTTGATTAGAATGATTATTTTTAAATCTTATGTATATATTTACAATTTCCTATACAATTACTTGTTCATCCAAAATTCAACTTCACCATTGAGCTTCACATCCTCTTCTTTAACTTGGAGATAACTTGGGTTTACCCAAACTAACCTGTCGGTGGTCATTTGGAGTTATTAGCCTTGAATAGAGAGGGTGAATAAAATTAATACATTGAATAGGTCTGTATAGACCTCCTTCACCTTATGACACCTTGTGAAAGTGTTTACACTTCAACTTCTTCCTCTTGATTATATTTCTTCATGTAGTGTATATAGGCCTAACTATAACTGTAATTTCAGGCTTCCCAATAAACTTTGATTCATCCCTTTATTTTTATCTTTTCTTAGTCTCCTTGACCTTACATTCCTCCATACATTCATCTATTCACTTGAGATTTAACCTTAATACACCAAAACCTATATATATTACATCATAATCTTACTATTTTATGCTAAATACCATGGTTTTAGGTGACTATCACTATTTCCTTGGCCTATATAGAGAAAGTGAATGTAAGAATACTTTGAATAGGTTTACATAGACTTATTTCATGTTTTAATATCTTGTGGCGGCCATCAAACCTTCTAATACTGAGCATCTTCCTCAAAGTCCTTTTAATGATATACTAACATATCTCACACAAGCCTATTTTAATAACCTAATTGGATTTTTTCATGGCCACATGAGGTTCCAAATATCCTCAACAAACATTCATAAATGTGTACAAGAGACTCTCTAACTCTCTATGACCTCCCATAGGTCTGCAATGAGACATCCTTAAGCAACATAGTATTAAATTCAACTTTTGGCCCAAATTAGTAGTTTGAAATCTCATGTATCATATTCAAAGTTATATAATTATAGGTATGTGTATAATATAACCTCTTCCTATGCTCAATATCCATCTCCACTCATTTACACACTCTCACATACTCTAAAACATTGCAAATTGCCCTACAACAGGCCTTTTAAGCTAATTTTGTATAATATTGTACCTTCACATGTGCCAAAAACTATTTGAGAAGGTGTTCAAAGGATTTATAGAGGTCACTAATTCTATTTTAAGGTTTAATATATCCATTATGGTCTATTGGAATGCCCTTTTCTCCCATTGGGTTCCTAATAAGATTTAGCAAGGATTTTAGTTTCTTTCATTTCTTTAGGATCATTCATAGAGAACATATCCTATATTTATTTTCTAACACCACAAGATATTATTATATGGATCTCTCCATCATCCCCAAACATCATTTAGTCCCATAACAAACCCCCAATGAGTTATAAGTAAATCTTTGACCCTCTTGAGTTCTTTCTTTAAGCAAAACAGGGTTTTAGGAGTATAATTTTCTTAGTGATGATTCATGTTGTATATGCTCTTAAATCATGAACTAATGGTATAAATTTTAAGTATTAAAACTTCATGAATTCCTCCCATATCCAATTTCCACCATTAATTTTATCCAAGTAGCTCTAATCTTCCTCAAATGACCTCTCAGGTATGAAAGCCTATGTACTTAGGTTGAAAAAATAATTTTGGCCTAGAAATATTCCCAATCTTCATTATTGATTAGAGTGAATTTTCAAAGGTATAAGATATACATATCAATTCCTTCCAATTAATTTCAATAAAAAATAATCTTTCAAGAGATATATGTAACTTAAAAACATACTAGGAGGGTTTGAAGGTAATTAGGCTTGTGTAACCCTAATGGCCTAGTTTGGCACTTGTCTTCATCATATTGAATCTAGACCTTAAGAAACTTATGTGACCAATTATTCATCATCTCTAAATATCTTCATTTCCCTTCATATTCTCCATAGACCTATATTATTCCTCATGTTTAAGTATAGATTTATGGTCTTAGCTAAGTTTGATTTAACTGTAGATGCTCAATCCTATCCAATTAACCCAAAACATACCTCTTCATACTTTGATTATCCCTCAATGATTCCAAGTTATTGATTATATATTAACACCTAATCACTCATTCAACCTCACCTCTAAATTTACCAACTACCTAAGAAGACACAACTTTCTCCACACTTCATGCATAGACCTATGTATGCTTGTTTTGGTTACTTGATTATAAGTGTGAAGTAGGCCTTTTCTTTTTTGGTACTTTTAAGTCCTTTCATAATATTAGATACTAACTCCATGATTTTATTTATCTTCCTATATCTCTCTAGGACTTCTCATTAGCATCAACATACACCATTTGATCACATTGTTCTCAAGTTGGTTGTAGGTGACTATTAGGCTACTTTGATTGTAGGTGACCAAAAATTCTTTTCTTAATGGTTCTCTCCTCAATTTCACTTAGGATACATTTTCTCCACTGACATTTAGACTTTTCCATCACTCAGCTGACTTACAATCTTTTACTTTATACACAAATGCATCATTTACTTAGGCAAGCTTGTAGGTTAGTTTAGGTTATTTATTGATTATTTAGAGCACTATGTCTTGATACCAACCCACTCCATTTACCTTAGACTTTTCAAAGTGTGGAAGCATCACAATGCCTTTACCATGATTTCACATTCGAAGCACACAAGTCTTCTCTCAATAGTTCTAACTATCTCAACTAGGCCTATATGGTTTGTAGTGATCTATCGCCAACATTGAGTCATGAAAATACACTCTTCCATGGTTAAGGACCTTTACAAATGTGGAAACACCAAATTGTCTTCATAATTTAGGCCTTCAAAGGACTCCATTTATACATTTTACAAAATATTTATTATGAAGTGAAGACTTACAATTTTTTAGACCTATAGGTCTGCATTCCTCATGCCTCAGGCCTATTCATTATGCCATCTTGATCATCTCATCCTCAATGATATTTTTAGTCTGCAAACCTTAGATCTGTAATCCTCATGCATTATGCCTATTCATTATACAAGCTTGATCATCTTAGCCTCACTGATACTTTTCTATTACTTTATTATTATTATCATGAGGTTAGTACTTCTCATAAACTTTTCAACATGCAAGGCAAGACCTTCACAAACCACTTTATACAAATAGGCATTCTCACCTTCAAGCATGGCTACTAGTTAGAGAGCTAATATAAAATAATGAGTCATATTGAATGATATTTTAGGATTTTAAAAAATTATGGAAAATATGTAACCATCCCTTTTATGTATTGTAACCCTATAGAAAATTTGAAACAATGCAGAGCAATGACAATCTTCTTTGCAAACTATGCAAATAAGTAGATTTATTTCCCTTTTGAGCCCACACATCTGACATAAATCTTGGATAAACATGTAATATATCTATTAATACCTATATACCCTATGTAATTGACCTCATAAATTCATTTTTCTTTAAACTACCATTTTGAGGAGAAATAGTGAGCTTGTGGGGTTGACTAGTTATTTCAGACCACCCTGTCTTCTTAATGATTATTAATACATTATAGGGGATGGATTTGATTAAAAATACCATAAAAATAAATATTAATATGAATCCCTCCATTTTAAAAAAAATCCAAGACCTATCTCTATGTCCTTTGTTCTTACTAACCATATTAAAACTACCTTTAGAAGCTTGCCAATAGAGTGATGGAGGAGAAGAAGCAAGTTTTGAAATTTTAATATATATATGAGAGATATGAACTCATTTATATTATTTTTATAATACCAAGATACATCTTTAATTCATTTTCACTTAGAAATGGGCTCTTCAAATCTATATAAACTCATAAAATTACCTTTTTTAGTAAAAACTAAGTTGTTATGACATGTAAACCATTATTTTAAATTCCTTATAATATTAGTACATTTTAAAATTAATTTTAAATATTTTAAAATCTCAATTTTATGTTTATTCCATCTTGACCAACTTGGAAATGGACTTAAAATCCCTTAAAAACATCTTCAAGTGTAAAGGAAGCTAGTGTAAAAGAGATGATCTCATGTAAAGAAACTATATCAATCCTATTGGGCCCCTTATTTTGGTAAGTAAAATATTTTTGATAGCACAACATCCACATCAGCATGATTCATAATTTTGTTTCATGATGACATTTTAGTACTAATTTGATTTTTTAGTGTATACCTTGTGTTAGTTGGTAAGTGGTTAACTAGTTCCCATATCTTTAGGGCATCTTATAGGTTTTTTGATATATGCAGACTATAGTGAAAATATCACAAGGTTATGGATCTGGTGAAAATGATCACCAAGGCTCTAGTTGACACTCAACATGCACATTCCACCTTGACATAGTTTCTCAAGAAGGCTATAAAATGATCTCAAACCAGTTGATGCAAGAGATGCAAAAATAGTGTAGCAAAACTCTAATGAATTATGATATGTAAACATTTTTATGGAAACTATTATACCTAGGAGTAGTATGGATGCCATTAAGGATCCATTTTTAATCACCCAAGCTCATTTTTGATCCTCTTGGTCATTAAGTGGGTTGAGCTAGACATTTACTCATTCTAAGTGATTTGAACTGTATACTTTTTTTCAATTATGATTAATGGTGAAGAATGTTGTAGTAAAACATGATGTTTTAGTCTATGTGTCTTTTATATTGATAAATGAACTATGTATAATGGATGTATTATTGTTCTTAGATTTTCATTATGATAACTAAAGTCCATGTGTGTTTTTGGTTCACGATATTAATGGCATCCCTATAACAGATGATGATGTCATCCATAACTTGTGTAAATACTAAGTATATAAATCCTATATACCAAGTGTTCCTACCCTTGCTAAAACCATGAGCCTAATATGAGCACTTAAAGTGAAAGTAGCCCTTTGACCCTTCATTTGCCTATACACCACTAGGCATGGTCCATAAAAGGCGTGTGCTTATGGATCTACTTAAAGCCTTTGAAATAACCAAGTCCCATGATTGATGTCTTTCACCATGGCATAGCTATCCCAACATGGGCCCCGATTCCTTCTTAGTATCACTTTGAGTGAGTGTATAAGGCATGTGCCTTATGTGAATTGATGCTAGCATAACCAAGTTTTCAAATGTTTAGTGAAAAGGGAATATCAAATGTTTTCATTGGGTTGTACTAAGCTAAGAACTAACTAATACAACTTTGTGTGCTCATTTCTATAACATTTTGGTTCTATTGTTGGTACCCATGTTGAATTTTGTTGTTGTAATGGTGTGTAAGAATGATGTACTGAATATTCCTCAAAAACATTAAGCACTAACTATAATAAATGGAAGATAGATTTTCATTAAAGCATCCAACCTACAAAGGATAAAATCTAAGAAAAGGGGTTCAAAAAAAACCTATATGATGCTCTGTATCAGGTCTTTTTGTATGAGCTATCTGAGCATGTGTATTAGTGGTTAGTTTCATATTTAACCCATAAAAAAATAAGCTATGGATAGTGCTATGAGTGGATGAAAGAGTGCCTAGAGAATTTTTAGACCTTAGATGCCACTTGGACTAGAGTAGTGGATAAATGGTGGTAAGGAGTGTTGAATAGCTACATACTTGAGTTTGCAATGTCAACATACCCATGACCTAAGGAAGTAGGGTAGTAGTGGTTTCATGAACCTAGAGGCATGTTTGTGAAAGAATATGGTATATATCTCAAAAATCTAATGGTGGATTATAGTTTCGAAACTTTAGGGATGGAAGATTAAAGTATTTTCATATATGGTCAATGCAAAAGGGGAAAAGGGGATGTGTAGGTGAAGTGCAAGGGAAGGGGATGATCAAATTGACACCTGAGATCTTAGAAAATAGACCTATTATAAGATAAGGCATAGACTAATAGAAGATCTATAACTTGGAGGTGTTGAGAAAACCTATAACAAGTAGGAAGGGCATGGGGAAGGATCTCTTGAAATATAACAACATTAGGATGAAAGATATAATGAAGTGATGGATCAAGCTCAACACTTGATATATGTAGAATTTTTTGGGTTCCTATAAGATTTAGTGACTAAAGATATGCTTCATGCACCTACCCCCTTTGAACCTATGGTGCATGTTCATGCATTGGATCCCCTACTTGAAGAAAATATAAAAATAATAATTGACCCTATTATTGACATATATCTTAGACATTTTACAAACTTGGAATACAAATTTATGATTGAACAAATTAATCCATACAATGAGGTGAGTACAATTACCTCTAAACCAATGGGTACTAGCTCACCACAATATAAATTAAGTACATGCATACCATTTCAAATGATGTTAGTAATGTATAATGGGAAATAGCCCATAAGAAGTGGTTTGATTCCACAAGTAATACAACACCATCATCATCAATTGTGTTAGAATTAATGATGGGACCAATGAATAACCTAGTGGTTAGAGGTATTGGAGGACTACTAACAAGAGAGATGCTAGGGAGATAATCACTTGAGATCCCAAATACCCACTCCCCCCTATAATAAATCTATTACAAAATGTCCATGCACTAGCTAGAGTATCACAGTGTGTAAAATGTCATAGATCATGTGTTGAAGTGGTGGCACATGTGAGCCATAACCTAATCGAAGCACAAGGTAACCTAATTTTTGACCAATTTACTTGATCACACCCAAACTTGGTATTAAAAATTTAATCCTAACTAGTCCATGATCAATTATGATACCTTAAAGGATGCATTCTTGAAGGAATTTGACATTTTAGAGTTTGAATAGTAGATCATCACCACACTAAAAGATATTACCCAAGGACTCTCAAAAATTATGTACCTATAAGATGTAAGGTTCAAGACTTTCATCTTAAAGCTCTCATGTGATATTCACCCTTCCTAAAATATGCAATGGTTCATTGGAGGGTTGCTAGTGTAATTTTGAATAATGATTTCCATGAAGACTTTTATAGACACTTGTGAAATGCTTAAAGCTAAACTCAAAGTTGAGGTAGTTAGAAGTGTAGATACCAAGATCAATCCATTTATTGAGGCACAAATTGTATCTATGGCCTCCTAATTCCAAAATATTATCATTATCTCATCTCAAGACACTTGAAGTGGATTATGGTGCACTGAATATGAAGTAAAATACCATAATAGGAATAACTACCCATGAAGGAATGTGCATACCCTACTTTTAAGTTGTAAAGTCTGTTGATATTTGCATGATGCTTACAACTACCCATTATTGTAATGCACCATTTATGTCAACAAAACCATCTATTGTCAGTTGTATGATGCCTATACCCATACCACTATTGATTATTGGGTGATTCATGAAATGTATGAGAACATGGAAAGAAGTACATGGTAGGCCACTATAGTAATCAAAGGTCAAGCTAACTAAGGTAATGATAGCTATGGTTAATAAAACATAAGATCTAGGATGTAATGAGGAGACAGAGGGTGAGGTTAAGGATGTAGTGGTGGAAGGTTCCCATTACACACATGTTATAAGTGTGGATCCATAGAGTATTATCAGAATGATTGCCCTACACATCCCATGTGTTGGTATTATTGAGGATCCCATAAGGTCAAAGAATGCCCTAACTTGTATAAAAATTTAACCCAAGTTAGGCTTGGTGTAAATAAGGGTATATAAATGATCAAGAGTGAGTTAAAAATAGATAAGTGGACCCCTAAGGCCTAGCCAATCTACATAGAAATAGTCAAAGTGTAGGCAACTACTCATAATAGATTCACCACTCAACTACCAATTGCACCAATACCTGAGTTACACTTAGAATATGGGGATAAAGGTCACATTGAGTGCATAACATGGATTTAACCCAAATCTAAGCCTTACCCAGACCTAGCATGCCAAAAATATGTATTACAATAGGCCATGAGTGTAATATAAAACCTAAAATGAGAGTTGTAACTAGTGTAAGATATAGAAGAGTAGGTTGTTACCTCTCAAAAGAAGCAAGATAGCCAAGAGGTTGAGATCTAAGAATTAACTAAGATCCTTCACCTCCTATATATAGAGGGAATTTTTCCCCTATTAAAGAACTTACTTTTGGATCAAAATCTAATTACATTCATTTCACCATGCATGGAGAGGCCACAATAAGTTTGGCATACACAAAATGTAAAGTATGACCAAGAACTCCTCATGAATGTCACTATTGATGGATGGTCTATTTATGAGGTCATTTTAGACACAAGTGCTAAGGTTAACCTCTTGACCAAGAATTCCTATGAGAAAATGGGTAGGCCAACCTTGAGGCCTTCCCCTCATGTAATTTTCATGGTCAATAAGACCTAGGTGTAGCCTATCAAAATTATGAATAACATAATTATAGATATCATGGGTGCTAAATTCCATCCTAACTTTGAAGTAATCAAGTTAGTAGAATAGGAAAACTATCCAGATCTTCTAAAAATACCATGGTGTTATGTAAACAATGAAAACATGCACTTCAAGAGGCACTACATGACATTTTAGAATGAGAAGGATAGGATATTTATACCCTTCTCACATGACCAAAGACCACCTATGTCAAGATTATGGACCTCAAAGATGAAATCAACCACATATATAACATCATGGTGCAGTGCACTTAGATTTTAAACCCAATGATCAAAGAGTGATTTCATTATAAAATGGGTAATCAACCTCAGACACCACTAACATTTCTTGTGATTGATGGGTTAAGGAAGCATATGAGACCACTGATCGAAGGTGCCACTTGGTACATGCAAAATTACCAAAACTAATAAAGACAAGCTGGGTCTAAATTGATCACACTTCTAAAAGGTGGGTCCTTTGTGCCAAAAATAAGGTAAAGAGAGTATTTCACCTTAGTAAAATTATGTTTGTGACCTCAAATATTACATCCCAAAAGAGGTGGATAGAATGGGTACACTAGTGTATACATTAAATATTACTATCTCTTGTTGGTGGGTAGCATAGTGGCCTAGCTTACCAACTTGCCAAGATGTGAAGGCAGCCATTTTCACTAAATTTGGTAAAATTAATGAGGACCTAGACATTTCAGCAAACTCTAGTGACTCTAAACCTACATCCCATGTGTACCTTTGTGAAGAAACATGTACTATCTATGGTGAAAATGCCCTAAGTAATTTATGGGTGCACACCTTCTATAGGTCCTTGAAAAATTAGGCACGAGCATGGTACATTGTTAATGAGATGCACCATGAGACAACCAATTGGGATGCCCTTAAGGAGTGGTTTGTTCACACCTTCTCCTTTTCTTCACAAAACCTTAAACTAACTGAGCCACTATAAATAGTTTGAAGGTCAGTGTTTGAGGACACTACAATATTGGAGGAGTGCCTAAAATACATGTTCAAGGAGAAAGGGTCGATGCCCCTAACTTTGAAGAAGAAGACCTCAATAGTGATTCTAGTGATGATGATGAAACATAAAAGGCATGAAAATAGAAGAATCTAATATACAAAAGAATGTTAGTGCACCAAGTTAAGGATAGTGCCCTAAAATAAGACCCTAACCATCTCTAGATATAAACAATTGAGGGTATCTAACAAGTTTAGGACTCAAACTAGGAGAAGAATGAACCCTACTACCTACTATTAAAAACTATAAAGTTAGATATCAACTTAGAAAAGGAACCAAAGATTGCTACTCTAGGCACTTACTAGTTTGACATAGAGTTGGCACATATTGTGGACCTTATAAATGAATTCTAATACTTGTTCTCTTAGAACTATAGAGACATGAAATGCACACACCCATCCATTGGGAAGATAAGCATCAAGCTAGTCAATGGTACAAGACGTATCAAGAAGAGACCTTATAGAATGAGCCCAAATCTTAATATCAAGGTCAAAATAGAGATTGATTGTATGCTAGCCATAGGCATCATCTACCCTTTGAAATAATATGAATGTGTTAACCCCATGGTCATCATCATAAAGAAGAATGGGTGTATCCAAATTTGTGTCAACTATAGATTTATCAATGTCACCTATGTAATTGATCACTTTTTAACTTCATTGACCAAAAAAGTCTTAGATGGAATCGTAGGTTGTGAGATATACACTTTTAATAATGGGTTCTGAGGATACCATCAAGTATATATTAAGGAGGAAGACAATCCCAAAATAACCTTTGTGATATAATGGGGTTATTTCTCATACAACATAATGCCCTTTGGGCTAAAGAATGCATCAAAGATATTCTCCTACATTATTATCACCACTTTTAAGGACTTCATTCACAAGTTCCTTCAAGTATACTTAGATTATTAAACTCTATATGGATTAGTGAAGGATCTCTATGACAACTTATTCCTAATTTTTGAGAGGGGTAGGTAGTTGCAAATATTTTTGAACCTCAAAAAGTGTGTTTTCATAATACTATTTGGCACTTTGATTGGGCACATCATCTATAAAGATGGTCTAATCATTGATTTAGAAAATAATGCAAGCATCCTTCAGTTCTAGACCCCATCAATTCAAAAATATGTTTATGCCTTTATTGAACACTATGGATACTATAGGAAGTTCATAAGGAACTATGACAAGATTTTACACTACTAGAAAATCTATTATGAAAAGATGGCCCATTTTATTGGGGTGTATCACAAGAGGATGAAATTGAGACCCTGAAGCTCAAACTATCTAACACACTAATATTATCATTTCTTAACTAGAAAACTCCTTTTTGTTTCCATGTCGATGCATCTGGTACTATAATTGGTGCCATTCTAGCATAACTAGGTGAAGGAAAAATGGACCATCCCATTTATTTTGTAATTAGAAAACTAACCAAGGTAGAATAAAACTTCACCACAACTGAGTGTGAAATGTTTTCAATGGTTTATACCCTATAGAAATTTTGGTAGCATTTTTTGGCAATCCATTCATATTATTCACTAATCACAAGGTGTTTAATTACTTTGTGAACATGCCCATTCTCCATGGGTGTATTTGTTCATGGATTGTTTTGTTTCAAGAATTCTAGTTCTTTGTTGTAGTAAAACCTAGAAAACAAAAATTAGGCCTAGACCATCTACCCACATCAAATTTGGTGATGTGGAAATTCCTATTAAATATGATATACCTAACTCACAAATTTATAGGATCTAGCACATCCCAAAAGACTTGGTAGAGAATGCCACATTTGTGACATCTAGATTTATGCCCTAAACTATGACAACTAAGGAGAAGAAGTAAATCATAGTTCACACCGCCCATTTTTAACTCATTAGGAAGGAACTATATAAGTTGATCTAAGACAAGGTCCTACACCAATGTGTCTTATATAACAAATAGGACTTAGTCTTGTAATAGTTTCATCAGGGGATTGATAGAGACCATTACATTAGATATGCTACAGCATGTAAGATACTCAAATATGGATTATGGTGGCCAACTCTAATCTAGGATGAAAATATTATGCCAAAGCATGTGACATATACCAACACATAAGAAAGCCCAACCATAGGTATGAGATTCCTCTCATCCCCATCCTTACCCAGGCACCATTTGACAAATGGCTTGTAAACTTTGTTGGGCCTATAACTCCCAGTGTGAAGTGCATAAGTACATGATACATTCTAATAGCCATAGATTACTTCACCAAGTGGGTCAAGGTAGTGCCAACTAAATATTGTATAGCCACCACTATAACAAGGTTTATCTAAGAATATATCACCAATTATTATAGGTGCTCATTTAGATTGAATAGCTACCAAGGTGTGCACTTAATCAACAAAACCATTTAGATCTTGTTAACTAAATATATGGTGGCACACCATAAAATGACACCTTATCATCCCAAATAAAATAGCACCATTAAGGTATTAAATAAGATATTAGGGTAATACCTCAAAAATATATATGATGTTGGTCACAAAGATTGGGATGATCGTATGTTAGTAGTATTATGGGCCTATCACACTATTTACAAGTGCTTGAATAAGTCTACACCATTTCAACTAGTGTTTGGGATAGAGTTTGTTCTACTTATGTAAATGTTAGTGCCCTCATTATGAATTGTGTTTATTCATAATTTAGATGACCAAAAGTCTTTGAGTGCATGATTACAAGATCTAAAGTGCTTAAATGAGCCATGCACCCAAACAAGATGGAGCCAATAAATAAAAAAGGTCTTCTAGAAGCTATGGCATGATCAGCACATCAATCATAAGGTTTTTACTGAAGGTGCACTGATATTACTATATAACTCAAAGTACCTCAAGTACCTAGGCAAGTTATAGATTAAGTGGATGGGACCTTATATCATCCATAATATATTGGAGACTATTGTATGAAATTTATGTACGTTGACAGGTGAAATATTCCCTGGGCATATCACTGACAACATATTGAATCCTTATAGTTAATATCATGGAACTTGCACCATCGAATACTAACTTCCCAATCACAAGTGAGTTGCCTTATTTTGACCATATTTGGTACAAGCCAAATCTTTCCTTATGTTTGTTTCATTTATTTTGAGTAGATAATCAAGGTTCTTTTAGTCCCATGGGAAAACTCTTATGATGCTTCCATGCATAAATATAGTTGGGTGAGTCGAGTATGGATTCTTTAAGTGTTTGAGGCCATAAACCTAAGTTTATGGGCATGTGAAGTTTTCCAGATACAAAAATATGTGAGGATAATTTGACAAAGTGAGGTTCACAAAGTACTCATGAATAATAAATTGAGAAGAGAGAATGAAATGTTAGAAGACCAATGCAAGTATTTATATGGGGTAGGGAAGGCCAAATTAAGAGAGATGAGAGCATAGAAAAATTGACCAAGAAAGAAAGGAATGCTTGTAAGTAAGTGAAGCACTAAGAAGAGATGGAATCAAGGAGGCTCAATCATGTGCATGTGAAGTGTTATGCTCAGGTTGCCATAATAAGGGTGAATGACATGCCAAGGTGAACAAATTACAAGAGAAAGATCATCGAGATAGCTAGTACCCACCCAATGGTCAGTGGGAAATGACTATTTGAATCACCTACCACTTCACTAAAAAAATTTTTAGAAAAATTAATTTTGTGATGGTGGAATCACCAAGATCTACAATAAATGAGAATTTGGTAGCATATTTTTGCAAATTTCATGGTATTAGTATATTTCAATAAATCCATGCATCGTCATACCATTAATCACCATCTGTTAATAAGGTAGTTGAAAATAGGGTAAAAAAGGTTGAATGATAGACTATAATAGGTTACAAATCTTGTATGAATTTATAATAGAATATAGAGCTGAACAAATTTTAAGCCAACCAAAAACCATAAAATGCTACCACAGTAAAAACCAAAGTAGCCATAGCTCCTAAACAAGAATGGTTGAACAAAGACAAATATTTTGATGTACTTTGAATTGTAAAGGAGGTGAGTGAAGAGAGATTATGAGAGAATAGGGAAGTAAAATTTTTATATGATTCCAAGGATAACATTAATAGTGTACAAAACTCAAGATCTAAAGACATTCATAATTTCTATGACTTTAAAGGAATGCAAAGCACCATTAAGGTCTTTTAAAAGATCAACCAACAACACTTTAATAGTATTCAGTTTAGAATGGGAAATAAAAGGTTAAGTATAGGTATGTCATAACAGTATAAGGATGAAAATAAATCACGGGAGATGAAAGAAGTAACTGCCATAAAATGGAAAGCACAATTGGTAGAAGGAATCAGCATTATGGTGGTAGACCCAAAATTAGGCACAAAACTTATTTATAGAGAGATGTAGTTCCCCCTAGAGGTTGTAGTGGGGAATAAATGGGTATCCTTTTCACACATGAAAATTTAAGGAGTACAACCACTGGATGCCTAGTAATGCATA
The DNA here is from genome assembly GCA_037957365.1 of Torreya grandis. Lineage (NCBI taxonomy): Eukaryota > Viridiplantae > Streptophyta > Pinopsida > Cupressales > Taxaceae > Torreya > Torreya grandis. Next base: position 2,374,527 of record JARHVA010002693.1, read on the forward strand.
GGAACTCAACTAGGATTGGATGGTTGATACAAGAAAGAAGATGAAGGTAGGCACAACACTCTTTAACATCTCCATCTAAGATAAATTAATGACCACTAGCATAACCCAGCTATTTGATATTCAACAAGATGGAGGAATTAGTGTAATTTCTCCTTTTTTATATCCATTATGTCCCATTTTTACTTCATAAGGAGGTGCATGAGGATCTCAGCACACTTCATCATCAAGATCACCAAACTCCTAAGTAGAAGGGCAAACATCTACTAAATGATGAAGGATGATGTGAAGGTGGAGAGGTCTATGAAAATCTTGGGATACTAAAATTTAGGGTTCACATTACTTATAAGGGATATATAGGATCCTGACATGAGGGCTATAGCGTGCCTAATTAGATCTAAGTTATGCCCTAACAGTCAATGGTTTGACATTAACAAGACCTACTTATGCATTTCCCATCACATGGCACAAGGGATAAAATTCAACATCTCCCAATTCATTGTCAAGGAGATTATTAATAACGTGTTAGATTGTCATAAAGTGCATGAGACCTTCAGATGGGGATACATGTTGATCTTGATCATGATAAAGGAGATTAGTGTACCAAATAGAGATGATGACAAACTTTGGGTATTCTTACCCCATAATTACTCCCTTATGATTAAGTATCAAGACTTCATCTACCCACCCAAATTTTCACAAAAATACAAGACAAGGGTACAAGGATAGTGTGATAGATATATTAAGGCCTTTGGGATTGAATGGTGCATCCCCTAAGAGCTCCCCCAACATTTGGTAGGGATGGTGACCTTTATCATAATGCATCATTTATATGTAGTGTGTCTAGTTGGCTTCAATTATCTTATGCATTTTCCACCAAATATTTCATGGTGGCACTAAGGAGGATTCCCAATGCATAATAGCTAGATATCTTGATGAAGACTGTGGATCAAGAAAAATAGGTTGAGACACCAATATATGCATCTTAGAGCTAAGGCCACTAAATATGAGGAGGATGAGTTCAATATAATAGACCTCCATCCCTTTTAGAGGGAAATAATAAATGGGCATATCTTTAACCTCTATTACAAAATGAAGTGGTGCAAGAAGGGTGTTGATGTTGAAAAAGATGATGATCACCCATTCCTAGTCAATGATAAAGGAAAGGTTATGACAAATACATAAGAGAAGACCCTCTAAAATAAGTTTAGCGAGAAACTTGAAGAGATCATGGAATGAATTAAGTCAAAGATTGCCTCTGGTGAACAAACTACACCTCTAGCTCCTAAGAAGCACCTAACCTTTATGTCAGAGATTGATTCCTCTAACAAGAAGTGTAAGAAAAAGAAGACTAAGGGACCCATTATGTTATTAACAATAACTCTATTGGAAATGAAGAAAGAGGAGAAAATCATGCCCATAATGGAGGAAGAGACTGAAGAAAATAGGGTAGGGACATATATCCTATAGGTAGAAGAAGAAGAGGAGGAGCCAAGCAGCAAGGATGTATAAGAGGCCCTCTAAAGCATCACAACTATCATGCTTGAATAAGTAGAGGAGCCAACAAGATCCTCATCCAACAAAGAAACCTCCACACTACCTCCACAAAATAGAAAATGATAAGAGAAGTGTGTGGAACAAAATGGGCTATAGTGAGGTAGACATTGAGAAGGTGTTGGCACTTGAAGAAAAGCATAGGCTGGCCCAAGCAAATAAGGTTCTTGTAAGTGCAAGACCAACCATTGAAATAGCCAATAAAGTACCTAGCACCCCCACAAAGAAGGTAGAAGAAGCTACACAAGAGATGTGCTCAAGTAGTGAATGTGCACCTAAAGAAAAATAAGGTGATACTAATGCCTTAGAAAAAGAAATGAAGATAGTGGAGGAGCCCCAATAGTAATAAGGTGATGTTTGTATCAAGGGAATTAACCTAGAGGTGAATATTGAGAAGCCTTAGTAAGAAGAAGTGAATGAAGGGGAAAAGTTCAAGGAAAAAACCCCTAAGGAATGAACATATGAGTCCTCTAAGGAAACAACCAAAGAGAATGGTGATGCTAGTAAAGAGGAAGGAGAAAAAATAGAGATGGACATCATCAAGAAAGATGATACAAAACTAATCATAATGAAAAAGTAATATAAGGGATGGGCTGATAAATACCTATACATGTTTGACATCATACCCCCCAAGCTACCACAATTAGGATTCATAAATAACATGTATTTGATTTTGATCATTATATGGATGAGCCTCACTTCAAGGTGCCTAGAGTAGCTACTTCAAGCATGGAAAATCCTAATGAGGGGTAAGACTCCCTCCTCATAAACCCTCATGTCATGAATCTAGTTTGATCTACAAATGCACTAATTAGGATGGCCATTAAGGTTGCATTCCAAAATATAATCAATGATGACAAGGTGATAAAATGAAAGTAATTCCATAAATAATCCCAAGAGGAAGTGAAAGCTACTAAGTTCAAGCTGAAACAACTCTATGAGTACATAAAGATAGGTGAATCATCCGTTTTAATTGGTGTTGATACTTTAAAGTTCTTTGAGTTTGATAAAATTTGTGTTCTATTGGAGAAAATGTTCCCAAGGATAAAACCTAAGCCAGTGCAACAAGGAGAAGAATAAGACCCTTAACTCACACTAGAAAAGGAGCTTGTTAGTAAGCTCAAAGAGGTAGAATAACTCTTTGTAAAATTACAAGAGGGAAAAAATACAACTAATGCCATATTTTTTATCTTTTCCAACCAAGCATTAGTCATAAATGGACACCTTAAATAAGCAAAGGAGGAAAAGGAGAAGTTCATGGTACAAGTGTACTTAGTGATCAAGTCAGAGTGTGCATAGATCATAGGGAGAATTAATACACTTAGTAACCAAATAAATGATCAAGAGAAAAACTTATAAGCACTCTTCTACACTCTATAGTCTAAGGCTTGTGAGTAAGGAGTAATCCTCGATGGGATTATGAATAAGGCTAAGGAAATTTAGTATCCTCTTAAAAAGAGCTAGAGAAGATAACATCACTAAAGAAACCAATCTCACCATCAAGGGATTTGAATAATATAGTTCTAAGATGAAGGAGATCATGCCCAATTTCTATGCCACCAAGACCTTGATAGCCTAATCTAAGGATGGACTAAAAATTTTAGATGGGGTAATGTTGGGACCCTTATTTTAGTAAGTATAGGATTTATGCTAGAATGGCATCCACATTGACATGAGGCATCATTTTATTTCATGGTGACATTTTAATGCTAATTGGATGTTTTAATGCATACCTTATGCAAGCTAACAAGTGGTTAACTAGTTCTCAGATCTTCAGGGCATCTTCTAGGTTTGGCAATAAATGATGACTATAGTTAAAAGTTCACAAGGTGATGGAGCTAGTATAAATGATCAACAAGGCTCCATATTGTCACTTAGCATGTGAATTCTACCCTAGCAAAGTTGCTCATGAAGGCTATAAAAAATCTCAAACTAGTTGATGCAAGAGATGCAAAAATAGTGTAGTGAAGCTCTGGTGAATTAGAAATGCTCTATAAACAAATTTATGGATGACATTAGACCTAAGAGTAGTATGGATGCCATTAATGCTCCATTTATAATCACCTAAGCTCACTAATGATTCTTTGGGTTGTTGAGTGGGTTGAACTAGACATTTATTCATTTTAAGTGATATGAATTGTATACTATGTTTCAATTATGATTAATGGTGAAGAACATTATAATAAAACATGTTGTTTCCAGTCTATGCACCTTTTATATTACTAAATGAACTATTTATAAAGGATGTATTACTATATCTATATTTTCATTATGATAAGTAAATTCCATGTGTGTTTCTGGTTCACAACGTTAATGGCATCCTTGTAATAGATGATGACATCAGTTGTAACTTGTGTAAAGACTAAGTTATAAATCTAATGTGCCAAGTGTTCCTACCCTTGATATAAGTGTGAACCTAGTATGATAACTTAAATTTAAAGTACCCCTTTGAACTTTCGTGCACCTATAGACCACTAAGCATATTCCATGAAAGGCTTTCACCTATGGATCTACTTAAAGCCTTATTTTAATTGACTAAGTCCCATAATTGATGTCTTATACCATGGCATAATTATCCCAACATGGGCCTTAGTTCCTTCTTAATTGAATTTTGGGTGAGCACATAAGGCCTATGTCTTATGTGAGTTTATGTCAAAATACCTAAGTGTTCAAATGTTGAGTACAAAGGGAATATCCCATGTTTGTGCTAGGTTGTACTAAACTAAGAATTGACTAAGACAACTTTGTGCACCCATTTATACAACAAGTCCAAGACCTTATAGGATTTTAGATGACTTATTTACCATATAATTCAATTCTCTATGTAACAAAATCACCTTGAGAATAATTATTTTGGTCACAATTCAAACCTAGGTTTCTCCAAAACCTTGAAATTTTCTAATTACGCTAATTTCATTAAATAAGACTAATGAGATTTAAACCAAGTGGCCAAGTGAAAATACTTGACCTGATAGAATATATACCATCTTGACACATCATGGCATACCCTTAAGAACTATAAGATTGACTCTAAAGTAATTTGAAAGGTTAGCAAAGATATCACCTTAAACAATGCTAACAAGGCTAACAAATCATCATTTTAAGACATCATAATGCATGATAAGGATATAAACAAGGTTTTATAATCATGACAAGTAAAGTTTAGAATTATAGGGGTGATAATTTGACTTTGAATGCCAAATTTATCAATATTAACTATTACCACCAAGGGTTCAATGTATGTGTGGTTACACCCAATATTCATTGCCAACTAAAGAAAATCTTATTCATTATTTGCCACTAAGTTAGACCTTATTGATTTATAAAATATGGTAGAGGTATTTTAAATCCAAAATAAACATAAAATTAGAAGGTGGGGTATGGAATAAAATAAATTATTCCAAAATTGAAAGGATGTTAATGCTTTAAGAACCAAGCTAAATGTGTGCCCTATCATAATTATACCATTATGTGTTGAGTTTCATCGAGGGCTCTGACTCATCTTTACACAAGGAAATAGATCTAAATAAAATAAAATTGAATGAATAATTTATAAATCATTCACTTAATATCAACTCTTAAAATATCCTATAGTAGGTAACACACAAATTCCTCAATATAATTTGTAACTCAAGTACACATATTACATGTTTTGTAAAGAAAATGAAGGTTTACAAATGAGTTAGAATAGTGAACACATTATAAATATTTAATTAATTTGAGTAATAAATCACTTATTTAATTATTTAACATCAACATTTATTCAAAACTAAAATGACTATCACATTATCAAACAAACTAATTAGTTCAGCAAAAAATAAGAAATTGCATTCATTAAAACAGAGTTTCTTTACAAAATGCCAACCATGGAAGACACTTAAAGATCAAAAAGCTAAGAAACAAAATTTTTAATCCTTTATTTATTCCAATATCACTTTGAGACCAAATTTTTCAACCTTTTAAAAATGATTATAGATTTTAATATATAGAAAAGGGGGATCACCTCCAAATAGCATAGGATTTCCATCTTTTGCCATGATGGACTTTCAAATTTTATTACAAATGTATAGATTCAAAAATGGGTATAATATCCTTCACTCATAAAAATAAATCTGAGGTTCCACCTAATTGATACATGTATGATTCATAGATGAATTACCTCCCAACTGCTTGGATTGTACCTATCAACTGCCATTGTGACTACCACTAGGTCAAACTCTTGATCTAGCTTGGCTAAATTCATTATAGGTTCTTGAAATATCACCTCTAATTGGGACACTAGGCCAAATGTCAACCCCATATATCAAAAAGTTTTAGTGACCATCATCCTAGCCTACTTACGATTACTCTTGGCATAGTCATATCATCCTTATCCTGATGAGAGTCTTTGGATATTAGCTAAGAGCATCATGATGTTTCATAATTTCACATTTTATCAATTATTTCAGGAGTCTTTTGATGTCTTTTAGATGATGTGTTAGGTGTCATAGTGTCTTGAGATGAGAGAGATCATTATTAGAAGGTCCTAGAAGTCAAATCAATAGTTTAGCCATGTTTGAAGAGTGTGTTGATATTTCAATAATATGAAGGTATGTAGCAATGTTGGGGGCTATGATATTATGTTCATAGTGTATTAAAAATCCTTTATCTATGATGTATTCATCTAAGTTCATTTAACTCCTTCATTACCCCTCCTAAACCATTGATCACCCCTCAAACCCCCCTCATGAACCTATTTTGCCTTATAAACCTTAAGAAAAGCAAACATATTATTAATTTCATTGAAAATGTGACCCTAAATACATGCTACCCATGCCACATTAGTCCCCTATACGTTTCATAGCACTTAAAAGCCATTTTGAGACACATTTATGCCTTTTCACTATCCAAATGGGTCTCACATGCCATTTTATGAACTTTACACTTCTTCCCTACATTTATCCTACTTGGAAAAGAATTATTAAATGTTTATTCTCTCCATTTAACCCTAAAATGAAATTTTAAGGTCTGAACTTGGAGGAAATGATTAAAAAACACACTATTTTGGGACTTATTTACATTGATACAGATTTGTAAAGCTTATACCATATAACATAGGATCTAGGGATGAAGGTGAGATCATGTATGATGTCTTTGAAAATTTTCATGAAAAATGGATTTCAAACAAGCTCAAAATTGATCTACACTACATCATCCTTTCTTTGCAAGCTTGGACAAATCCTTAGGTTTCTACTTGTACCATATAAAGGAGAGAGAGTGGAGGTCTCAGATCTTGGTCACAAAAAGTGGACTCAACCAAATTCCAATCATGGGAATTTTTATGGATATTGGTCTCTTCAACTTTATGAACCTTCCTTAATAAGTTAAGGAATGTTTATACACTTCACATCTGCATAGGCCAACTTCATATGGGTAGTTTTCATGGATTTTTGATTTATTTTCTCAATCCAATGACTTATCTTGTTTTCCCAAGTCTTGAAATATTTTTAAATTCAAATTTAAACACTTCTATCACACATGTGATCCCCCATAGCTTTCAAATATCCATGACTAGTGACTATGTATAGCCTATAATAAATTTTACAATATTGAGTAAGGTTTGGTGTCTTCATCAAGGGCTATGAGATGAATGTGAGAGTTTGGAAAGGTGTTTTAAATTCTAAATTTCCTTATTTCTCAAGTTAAAATTTCCATGGCCCCATTTCTATCTTATAATATCTCAAAGAAGGATTACTTATGCATATGTGGAAGTCATTATTGATAAAGATTGTGTGTAGTCCAAAGACACCTACAAAAATTCAAAAGGAAGCTCTACGAATGGAAAGAGGTGTTAGAATATTAATAGAACATATTAATTTCATTCCCAAAAAGTTTATATACCTCCTTATCATCATTAAAGGTATATATATCAACTCTCTTGACTCCCCAAACTCACAATTCCTTTTTAGCAGAGTTTGAGATTTGTTTGGGAAAATTAAGGTTTTCTGAGTTTCTAAGGTTTTATTTTTAGGCTATGTATTATTTTTCCATGCCTCCAAAACTTCATGATTTCTTAGGTATGGGTCTAAGGTTCTCCAAGGTGTATTTTTTTGGTCTTAAAAGGGGTCTTTCCATACATTTCAATTCATAATCCATTCTCTACCACTTCACATTCATCACTACCGTGTTCATTGTGTTCCACCCTATTTTAATGTTACAACTCCTTATCACTCCACCACCTTTCTCCACCCTTTAATTCTCCCTCCTAAGCATGAATAATATCAAATTACTCTTAATTCCCCCTTATAATATTTTTAAAGTATCAAATCACAAATTTTTTAATCCATATTAGTGTCATACCCGATTAAGGTTGTAAATCATCCCTACAACTAGTTATTTGTCCACTATAGCAAAGTATTCAAAGAAGCATGACTGGGTAGACCCTTTCAAATACAATTATATGATAGAGAGGAAACTTATTAGGAGTTATATTTAAGTACCTAATGCAATATGAACCCTATAAGTGACCTTTAATCATTCACCATAGGAAACACATGTGCACTATTTGTCAGGAACCTAGAACAATAAACATGCTCTGATACCACGTGTCAGGATCTTGCTCCAACAATAGAGCACATATGATTACTTCTTGTATTAGCAACTAAACATAGAATTTAACTAGAATCAATAAGTAACTAGAAATATGAAACAACATAGGAATTGAGAGACAATACACAATTGTATTAATAATCACTCAGAAGAACATACAATAAGGAAGATGCCACTTCTTCCTCCACCTCAAAGGTTTGCCACACCTCAAGACCTTCTTCCCTCTCTCTCTTGGTCCCAACAATCAACTCAAATATAGAATTGATGTTCACCTCTCCAACCAGTTAGTAACACGCTACCAGTACGTCAAGTACACAACCGTACTCCAAGTAGATCTCCTGCTCTCTGCTGTTACCTGTAAATCACTAGACCTTACCATTGTAGATCTCCAAAAGAAGCCATGCTCATCTACTGACTAAGATCATATGAATATGAAGAACCCTGTTGATTCTCCAATCTAGTACCCACCTTGGTATTATGGCACTAGGAGGAACACACCATTGCTCTCTTCTCTCAGAAGGAGCTTATTGCTCTCTTACTCCCTAGTTACAAGTTTACACTACAGCCTATGAGTCTATTATATAGATCTCATGCATACAATAATTAGACTATCCTAATTACAATAATTAGACATGTAACTCAAGACCAAAAATAGCCTTTGCATGCAAACACTCGGTTCAATGAACTAACTGTCTATGGAACAAGCAGTTCTGGAATTGCCACAAGCGACTGACGTCGGTCCCTATCTGCCTGGAGGTGACCGACATCGGCTAACCTCCTACTAATGTCAGTTTCCTTCCTATCCATCCTACCATCGTCGGTTGCCTTGTGCACTGCACTCTACCGATGCCGGTTTCCCTGGAACTCAGCAACCTCCTCCCTATTTGCACCAATTGAAACTTTTAGCTCCACATCTTAACAATCTCCCACTTGGAGATAAATAGCTGCAACTATACCTATAACTGTACACTATCTAATTTTTCTGGCTTGTATCCCTCTTCAAGATCAATCCTAAAGACTAACCACCACACCCTATGATGCTCTAACCTTTGTGCCTTTGTCATCTAAGTAACCTACCACATCTGCATCTACAAACCTATGTAGAAAATAACTTGACCCTGCATAACATGTCGACCTGCTGTTGATCCCTGTAAGAATCCACTGAACTTCCCTTCAGTACCTCTTCCTCGAATTGGCTCCATACTTTCTGACAACTCCCACTGCTTGGGAAAACTCAGGTCTACACTAGACCTCATGTGATTTTGAACACTTGTTCTAAGCTCTACTTGAACTATCTAGCCCTTGGTGTGCTTTTTGATTCTGCATCTTGAACCTCGCCAACACCTTCACATCAGCTTCTTATTTGAGACAAAATCAACCTGTGATCCTCTATGTCTCTTATGCTAAAGAATTTTGTTGCTACCAAATTCTTCATAACATACCTCTGAAACTAACTTTACCTTTTAGCTCAGAAAACTTCCTGCATATGTAAACTTGCAATAAGCAACCACTCCACATACAGTAACAAGATGATGTCACGACTCATCATCCACTTGGTAAATTAAAGAACACAATAGTTACACTGACATTGACTAAAGCCATGCTTAGTCATCCACTTGTCAAAACTTGTACCACTGTCTTGCAGCTACCTCAAGACCATGTACCTTGGCCTACTATCTCACTTATCCATTCACTCTCTTCTCTAATAAGGGAATCCACTCCTTTCCTAGTGCTCTCTCTTAGCTGACAAATCTACTAAATCTCTTGCTTGGTTCTCTTCTGAAGAATTCATGCCATGCTCCCACCATTTTTGGATTCTACCTACATTGCCTCTATACATCTTCCTAGTTCTCAACCATCAGTAAGTAATAATAAAGAAGGTGAACAAAAAACATGAGGTTCACTTACCATTCCTGACCTCTACATGAGCATTTGAGACTTGTTGATAGCTTGTTGTCTTCCCAACATTCGTTCCAGTGACCGATCTCAGCCATCTCCCAGCCTGCACCCGACCGATGTCGGTTCCCTGCGACTGCTTCCTCGCTGACGTCGGTCCTCATGACTGACGCCAATTTTTACCTATCCCTATTTTGCCAACATCGGTCTGCACATAGCTGACATCAGTCACTGTGAGGATGCCGACGTCAATTTTCTAACCGATGTCAGTTTTTGTATTTTCCTTGTGAGTGACAACTTTTACCTACGAGCTCCTTTTGGGTCAAAACCCTGTTAAAATTAACACAGCCCTGCTCAGAATAAATTAGTTTCCTCACCTGATCTCTATTTGTTATCTCCTCCATGAAAACCAAGGCTTTTTAGTTCTTTAGCTTGTCAAAAACATTTGACTTTCGCTTCAAAACTTTCTTACCACCATCTAATTCAAGTGTATCCGCTGTGAGAGTTACAGTGCGTCTCCCATCACCCAAATTTCTTGAAGAAATTAGACTCATCTCCAAGACTGGTACCTGCATGACTTCCTTCAACCACTGTGTGTCATTCGTCTGCAATTTCAGCTTCACTTCCCCTTCGTCATTCATCTGACAAGGCTCTCCAACCCCTGAATAAATCTCTCCAAAGTCTCCAAAGACATACCCATGAAAAGATGCTCTATTTCGGGCTGCATGGAAAGAGGCAAAAGAATCTGTAAACAAAGATTCTACTTTATCCAGAGCAACCTGTGCAACGTCACCTACAACATCTGCTTCTACACGTTGATCTTCTGTTGACCAACAATCTCCTTTTACCTACTCTTTCTTTCCATCAATCAAACCATTCATGCTATTTAGTTTCTCCATTTGTAGCTTACTATCTTCTGCCATTGCTATACTCCCACTCAATCTAAAACCCCTATGAGTGACCTATAATCAAAAACACTACCAGATCTAAAAACACTTATTAGTCAACCCAACCAAAAGCTCTGATACCAATTGTCAGGAACCTAGAACAATAAACATGCTTTGATACCACGTGTCAAGATCTTGCTCCAACAATAGAGCACATATGATTACTTCTTGTATCAACAACTAAACATGGAATTTAACCAGAATCAATAAGTAACTAGAAATATGAAATAGCACAGGAATTGAAAGACAATACACAATTGTATTAATAATCACTCAGAAGAATATACAATAAGGAAGATGCCACTTCTTCCTCCACCTCAAAGGTTCACCACACCTCAAGACCTTCTTCCCTCTCTCTCTTGGTCCCAACAATCAACTCCAATATAGAATTGATGTTCACCTCTCCAACTAGTTAATAACACGCTGCCAGTACATCAAGTACACAACCGTACTCCAAGTAGATCTCCTGCTCTCTGCTGCTACCTGCAAATCACTAGACGTTACTCACCATTGTAGATCTCCAAAAGAAGCCATGCTCATCTGCTGACTAAGATCATATGAATATGAAGAACCCTGTTGATTCTCCAATCTAGTACCCACCTTGGTATTGTGGCACTAGGAAGAACACACCATTGCTCTCTTCTCTCAAAAGGAGCTTATTGCTCTCTTACTCCCTAGTTACAAGTTTACACTACAGCCTATGAGTCTATTATATAGATCTCATGCATACAATAATTAGACTATCCTAATTAAAATAATTAGAAACACAACTCAAGACCAAAAATAGCCTTTGCATGCAAACACTCAGTTCAACGAACTAACTGTCTATGGAACAAGCAGTTCTAGAACTACCACAGGCGACCGACATTGGTCCCTGTCTGCCTGGAGGTGACCGATGTCGGCCGACCTCTTGCTGATGTCAGTTTCCTTCCTATCCATCCTGCCGTCATCGGTTGCCTTGTGCACTACACTCTACCAATGCTGGTTTCCTTAGAACTCAGCAACCTCCTCCCTTTTTGCACCAGTTGAAGCTTTTAGCTCCACATCCTAACACTATTCCAATCCCTACAACATAGGGTTACACTCCTTGGTGATTGAGAAAATCAAGAAGGTAGTTAAGGTCCTAGTATCTAAGTTTGATAAGACATTATATGGCCCCAATATTTATAATTATACCATCAAGGTGATTTCACCACCTATCCACCTCAAACCTCCACTTCAACCATGTATTAAGGAGTGGCAAAGGAGTACCTATAGCCACCTTGACTAGACTATCTAGAGCATATGAATGAAGTTGAGTAGAAAGTGTATTTCATAAGACTGTGAGATGTCTTATGGAAATATAAGGTGATATTAGCACTAATAATCCTAATATATACTATTTTAAAGCCTTGAATCTCTAAAGAAGGCCTAATTTAGGATGAGGACCTACAGTAACATCAAAATCCACCTACAATCAAGTGGTGACATGTTGAGGGTAAAGCAATAAAAGTTGTAGAAGACAAGAATTTTAAATAATGTGTGTGATTGAGAAAATATAGAGATTAAAGTGTCAAAATTAATAGTATCTCAATGATAAGGTCTAGCTGGACCTAGTCTCGATCTTAAGCTCAGTCTAAAGAATATATGTAACTTTGTTTCCCTCTATCTTTGATTGTGTCATAAGCAAATGAGTCCATATTATAAGGTTAAAAATAATTAAAAGAGGGAGGTTGTTAAATAATATCATTAATGATGCTATATTAAATTCAATAAACTCATATGGTACTCTACCATTCCAAACTTTCTCTTGAACAACATCTACAGTAATATTATCCACCTACAGCCAAGTTATGAGAGAAAGAAAGCTAAACTATATAAGTTGGAGGTTACTATTGATATAATGGGTGGAAAGGTTAGATTCACAAATAATTTATTGGAGGTAACACTTCCCAATAAAATTTAATTACACTTATATGGAAGGAGACAAGCCCCTCACCTAGCCAAGAAGGTACAGGCTAGTCATGGTAGACTTGAGAATGGGATGCATTATTGTTTCAATGGCTCAAAGGCCAAGTAAAATTGAGGGTCTTGGTAATCAAGTTCCATTAATAAATAGGTATTATATCATATAAAATTATGATTGTATATAACTTATCCTATGAAACTAATATCATACCCTAAGTCAAATCATAGTCAAGGAGGAAACACAGGGTTTCAAAGTGTAAGTTGATCATTCTTAGAAAGTAAAGGATCTTAATGAATAAATTATAACACTTAGTTAATATTTATGATATGAAAATATAATTGGTTATTTATTTCACTTGAATTATATAGTCAATAAATTTATAGACAAGAAAGGGTATATACATAGTTTCAAATAGAACTTAGTCAACTAGCCCTAAGAGGGCATTCATATGCATTGGGAGTACCAAGTTAGTTGCTGACAAAGGATGGATTCAAGGTAATGAAACATAATTGGGACTTATATATATGAAAAATTAATATAAAATTATTTTTATACATAAATATACTCAAGGTAATAATAAAAATATATTACATCAGAACCTTGCACTCATCCATATAGTCTATAGATAGTATGAGGCTAGTTTGAGCAAAACTAATCATTTGAGGCCCTTTAGGTAGCTTTAAATATTAAAAATTTATTTAAAAGATACTTATGATTACTCAAAGGTAATAATACTATTTTATTGGTCAAAAAAAATGTGTATACCCACTATTTTATCTTAGACCTATACATGTCTAGGACAAGTAGTCTAGGAGCTAAACAGGTAGAATTAGGCTTTGGGAGGTCTAAAAGATAGTTTGGAGCCCACATAAAGTTTTTATACAATGTATTATAGTGTTTAAGGGTCATAATACCTAATCACAAAGGATAACACTCATATCTAGAGGCAAATGCTTTGGAAATAGACTAGACAGATAGGTTTTAGGCCTAATTTAGACCCTAGTGCCATATCAAGGCTCCTTCAATCCCCTAAAATAGGTTTTATGATTATGTGTGGGATAATAATATTTTTGAGGAATGATATAAGATATTTTACATGAAAATTAGTGAGGAAAAGTCATAATATCTTCAAAACCTCATTCAAAGCACCCAACCCTACACACAATCCATCTAAGTACCAAATTTAAGAGCTCACCCATTATACCACATAAGTTCTTAGGACCAAAGATATTATGAGGATTTAGGTACCCATGTGAACTAATAATTAATGATATATTTATTGGCATTGTGGGACTAGTCATCATGAACAAATGTTACAAAATTAGGCACTCAAATATGGCTCACAGACTTCCCTAGGGTCCCCTTTTGACATTCATATCTTCATCCACCCTATAATGGAGTCCAAGCCACTTATGGAAGTTTAGTATGTCAATGCCCTATAGATTCATGTAATTTATTATGATCTTATAGAGTCTCTATAATTACCTTCAAAACTACTAGTATGTCATGCTTAAGAGAGATGAGCCAACCAACTTGAAGAAGTGGGTTTTTAGGTGTCTAAAGATTATACAAGCTTATTTCATGGTTGGAGGTGTTGTTTTAGGCATCAACCACACTCATACATAGGTTATCAATATATTTTATAGGTTTCATGGAGGTCAATATTTAAGCAATTAGGTAATTAGTGCTAATAAGCCTAATTCACCTATGTTATCATCAAAGAGAGTCAAATTGGCATTGGAAGACTAATAAAATGGGTCAATGAAAGGATGTTACATTGATAAATGATCCTTGAATGGCATTAAATGTAAATTTAATTTTTATTATGGGAAGTTGAGAGTATTTCTTGACTTTATCACTTTTATGTAGAGGAGAGTGGGATGTTACATGGTTATGAGGGCCTAATTCATGATTATAATTGCCACAAAATAGAAGGGTTGACCTTTATTAGGCATCCTCATGCTCTAAAAAAAATTTAATGAGTTAGTTACACCCTTTACCACTTCACTCCAATTCCAAAAACTTATTTAAAGAGCTATTAAGGAGGATCTATGCATAGAAAGGGCTAGAGAAGATACTTGTAACTATTATAACTAAAGGAAAAGTCAATTATGGTCATTGATTACCCTCTTCTCCACTTTCCCATGATAGATTCTCCTTATTATCTCCCCATCTCTTCTATATATTCAAGGCTTTTTTCCTTAGTTTGTATCCCGTATGCTGGTATGAGGAGACTCTATCAGTACATGTACTTATATACCTCTTAGATGAATGAATAAGATACTTGCATCTATTTCTTCATGATTTTTACTTAGTTTCTCATGCCTATTTGATATGAAAGAGTGGTTTCATTTTCCCTTTGTAGGTCCAAGTTCCATTTAAGTGGTAAAAAATATTACTTGTAGGTCATCTAGTGTGTCTTGGTGCTGATGTCTCAAGTTTGAAGTGGATGTTTGGTTGTGGGTGCCTTTAAACCAAGCCTTATCCTCCTTTCCCTCTTGATCAAGTCAATCAAAATGACCTCTAGGTGAAACACTATTTCTTATAATCCATTTAAGTTAATGTGTTAGTTTTGTTCATATTCCATTAGTGTGATTAAGATTTCAAGTTAAGTGAGTGTGTGGAATTATCATCAAGTGCATCACAACACTTTAGAGCAGGATTTTAATATGAATTTTCTTCACCCTTTTCATTCCCATAGAATTTAGATATTATAAGAATATATTCCAATTTTCATATTAGGGTATTTATCCCCTTAAAATATAGATGTTTATCCTAACATTAGGTAATGTATAGCTTAAGGTCATTCCCATATTGGACTAGGTTTGAGGTTTGGACTTGAACACTCCTTTCCTCAGCTTGGGTACAACTTAAAACCTCCAACAGTTATATCACACCTAGTGGGATGAGCTTCAAGTGCCTTAAATCATGATTTGAAAATGTGTAAGGACAAATTGTAGCCATATTTGAGAGCTTCAAGCACTACATTAGTAGAGTTGTTAGAAAGTTATAATAGATTCTTGACAAGTCTTCACTTTAAAGGTAAGAAAGGTAATCATTCTCAATTTCAACCATTTTCATGTGTTTGATAATGAAGTATTTAGGTATATCAGGTAGGAATATATTTCTCATAACCCTATGGGTAGAATTAGTACCCTTGATAACTCAATCATGATTCCTACCCAAACCATCTTTCCCCATATCAACCATATATGCCCCCATATCAGTCCCATGATGAGCCTCCCTATTACCAATATCACCATCCCTAATATGAGTCTTATCCACCCCCCTTGTAGACTAATTAAAAACTTTATTAGTCATGGTATCATCTTTACATCCTTGACATACCTACTCATGCCATAATTTATTCCATATATGGCCTTAAACAAGCTCTATTAGACCATGAAAAGCATATGATAAACATTGACATATTAAAATGATATGGTTAATAAATTCCCAAACATGTCATTAATGGTGTTATAACCTAATTACAATGGGCAAAGTAAAATTGGATGCCTTTCATTAGGGGAGGCTATTATATAAACAATAGTGACATGCTTAACATAGAGGGACTAATCTCTAAGATTGAGGAGAAACTGGCAGCACATGAAGGGCAGCAAACACACCATCACCCATCTTGTCTTTCCTCCTTCACTCCATGTTAATATCATGTTGAGTTTCCCATTACCCCTCATAATCTCTCATCAAGTGAGATTCAAGGTCATTAAGTCTCTTCCCAACTCTTCTCAACCTTCCCCTCATGGAAATCTATTCAAAAGAGAGTTTAACAAGAAGGAAAGGTTTATGTTGAAAAGATTGGTCATCATGATCAATCAAGGTCTAATTTTGAAGCTTTCAATGATAGGCAAATTGAATTTGTAGATAAAAATATATATTATATATAAGTAAATACAAAAATTACACAACCTCAGTTACACATACCTCCTTCCATGCCCCAAATAGTAGTGCACATTATGCAAGAAAATCCTAAGCATTATGGCCCACAAACAGAGGAATAAATTTAGAAATAATATTCAATATAAATTAGCTTATATTAATTTTGTAAAAAGTAATATTTAAAAATCCTACAGAGAATAAGTTATTTAGATAAAACAAACTAATGGGTATAACTAACCTAACAACAAATAATAAACTAAAACTAAATAAAAACAAACAAAATAGTATGGATCATAATATAATCCAACAAACTCCCCCTTGATCCAAAGGGCTATGAGATATGAATGAACTATAGCAATGAATATGAATTCATCAAAGGATCTCTAGCATAACTACAAGTGGTGCACTATACCTCTGGCACTGACCAAAAATTAATGTTACTTCATAAATAATTTTGCCCCTATAAGTTGTGTCAAAAAATGGATGATGAACATGATCAAGCCCTACTCATCCTCAGTGATCTACATATTTTACTATAGTAGAACATGATTAGGCATGTAATACTACATCAACCCACATAAGGTCCCACATAGAAACCCATCCAAGTGACAAACTTATACTATATATGGCACATCTCCCTGATGTCCAACAAATGATGATGACCTTTTCTCAACATTAAAGGTACTATTAACCCCTATCAACTTGTACTATCACTGATGACTGATCAAAGACCAATAAATGCAATATCATCTCCCCCTATTAGGCAAGAGGTGAGTAGCTATGCATTGAGATAAACAAAATGAAACAACCAAATCTACTCCATGTCATTAATATCAAGTATGGAAATCCAAAAATGGAACTAAAAGAAAGAACACAAGCCAAAAAATCTGTAACTACAATAAATCCTAGTCTTGAGCCTAGTAGTTTGCATAAGATGGGTGAATCACTGAGTACTCAAAATATGGAGTCAAGTCCATTGGGACCATAGACCTCAAACATATAAGATGCCTCTTGATTAGAGGAAGTGTCAAAATAACTATAATTACTAGATTAACAAGAAGATTTATCACTAAAATTATCCATAAAATTAGTCTTAGCTTTCTTTTTATGTGGAGAGTAGGGTCATCGAGAAGGAAAAACATCTGTAAGATGTCCAATACCACCACATTTGAAACATTTTCACCATTTTTTATGATAGAGATATCTAGAAGAAGTTGAATCACTTGAATAACTTTAGGAGTGAGAAGAATGCCTATGGTGATGTCTGAATTTGGAATACCTTGGAAAGTGTTAATGTGAATGTTGTGGACACCATCGAGAATGATGTGGAGAATGTAACTAAGAGTGTTTTAGAGAATGTTATTGAAATTTTCACTATACATGGAGGTGATCTCTATATTGGGACCTATTATTTACATAGTGAGCCTCTTTAATAGGTGTAGTTTTCTTCTTAGAAAATTGTCTCTCATGCTGAGTTAATGACTCACATATAGAGTCAAATGTGGCACCATTAAGCTTATCACTAAGTTGTAACATTTAAATAAAATTTGTGTATGTGGAATTAATCCCATTCAATGTGATACAAATCAACATGTCATCATCAATTTTTCCCCTTATAGACAATACTCTTATTTTAGAGTTTTAATGCATGAAAGGTATTCAGAGATGCCTTCATTATCTATCAGTTTATTATTCAAAACCTTCATAAGAAGGCCAATATTTTTATATACAATTTTTTTGTCATATAAATATTTTAATGATTTATATACTTTCCATGCACCAATTTTAATTGCCTCAATATGAATGATAACTTGTTTAGTGTATGATGATTTCAATAGGGTGAGTGCATGCTTATCACATTTATGATATTCAATCATTTTGTCACTTCAATTAGTGGTATGGTCTCTTTATAAGTGATTTCCTATAAATCATTAAATATGAGGGTGTTTTCCATGTTTCTACTCCATTCTTTGTAGTTTTTAGGTGACAATTTACCATTTTTAGATATGAAACTAACACTTTTATCCATGATGCTAAAAGAACAATCAAAACAAGAAAAGGGAATACTATTTTGAGTTTTTGCCTTTACCTTCAAAAATAACTTTTGATTTACAAATAATCCTAGAACTTGTCAAAAATATTACTCCTTATAACTCCTATTAAACCCTTACATCACCATTTTCATTTGAAAATAGTATTATATCCTTATAAATATTTTTACAAAAAAATGGTATCATAAAAAAAAATTGTCCAAAATGGGTTTTGAACCATGAGCTCTTTCTATCAAAATTACTATGACCAACTTAACCTTCAAGAAACTTGACTATAGAGTGATAAGATATTACATATGACCTTGATGTTACAACGTCTTGACTTTTCTTCTTAAACTAACTTGGCCAGATAAAGGCAAACATATGCAAATTAATCTTGAATTATTTTAGATGTGAAGATAAAAAACTTACTTATATGGTCAAATATTTTAACTACACTATTGCCTGGAGGATTACACCATTGATAGGGTTTGATTTTTGTAGATCAACAATGAATATTTAATGTTGATCAAGTGTCATATGGATTTTCTATGGTCATGGATCACCTCAATTGATTAGTCAACATCCTTCTGGTTATGGTTATTAGCAATAGTTTGTTCCTAGAATGTAGCCAGGAGGTGGATAGATAAAAAAATTGTTTCTCTAGTTTGACAAGGTCAACAAAGCCTGCATCTAGGTATAATAAAAGCATCTTTTCAATAGCAATAGTAGCTTCAACCATAGTTTCAAAAATAGATGATTTCTAGAGGGAGTCATGTGATGTGATCGCCACCAGTGAAGAATGTTTAGTGAATTTTTTTGATAATAGACCGAAGTTCATTCCTTCTCTCCAAATGAAATATTCCAAGCTTTAATATAAGTTCTAGTATAAAATTATACCTTAGATGCTATATTGAATAACCACATTGTATGATAAGAGCTTACATTCAAAATTTTCAAATCAGGTTTGATGTATTTTAGTAGAGGCTTGTCCCAAAATAGGTGTTAAATAGAACTTCACATCCCTATATTAATCCTCCTTTTAAATTTGTGTGTCTTTGATACCACTGATGGCCCATAAATGGAGGAATGAATTCAAAAAAATAATTTAGTATAAATCAACTTATATTATGTTTATATAAATTAAGATTTAAAAATATTACAGAGAAGAATTTGGTTAGATAAAAACAACTCGCGAGTATAACCAACACAACAAAAAATAATAAACTAAAACTAAATTAAAAAACTTAATAGTTTGGATCATAAAATAATCCAACAAAGCCCAAGCTCCCATATTGGAGTCAAGAAAGAAAGAGGAGTAGTCAAACAAATCTAAGGTCACTCAATCCCCATCCCTCCCTCCCCAAGAGTCTAAGTATTTTCCCTCATGGAGATCCATCCAAATCAATATGCATAAGAAGGATGAAGTGGTGATTTTTAAACACAGGCAACTAAATGAAAGGAATGTGGCATACATCTCATCCCACTTGGATTCACTCCAATAATCTCTTATGCCACTCATTAAGAGATAACCCATCCATGAAGAGGTAAACAATGAAAATTATGTTGAATTTTCAATTGAGGATGATGATTTGGATGATTTTAAAGAGTAACTTGTCCTTGGAACACCACTTGGCAAGGAGGGTCACCATTTAGTTTTTAGAGGTGTAGAAGAAAATGAATTTCAAGAGTGTGATGAACCACAAAGGGAAGACACATCATCTAAAAAAGAGGAAGATTTCCTCCATGACATGACAAACATCCTTTCCAATCACATTACCAAAGAGTGGGAGAATAAAACATGTGTTCAGTCTACAGTATCTGCAAGATAAGGTGATAATCTCTAAGGGTCTCTAAACACCTAAGAGAAGGTATGTTCTAAAAAGGATTCCAATTTCATTAAATACCAAAGGTTACTTACTTACTACCAAGATAAGCTTGATGATATGCATGATATCCTAATTGTTGATGAGAACTTTAAATGTGATCATGGTTACAAGGAATGTCAAGTTAATAATGAAGGCCTTTGGTAGTAGTTCATAAACATTTGAAATTAATATCATAATTCTCAAGGACTCACACATCATGTAGATAATGTTGGAGATACATCAAATACTAACCCTATAAAAGTTCATCCACAAGAGGAACAAAATATGATAGAAGGAATAGTTGGGTGTTTACTGTAATAGTATGCTAGAATGAAGATGTAGACCAAGACATGGTAAATTAGATATAGCCCATATCTAAGGTAAAATTATCACTTAGCATGCAAAGGAGACAAATTTTTAGTTAGTATGATTGGGTGTTCAATTCACCCAATTAACTCATGCATAAAGAGATAAATCAAGGAAATATGTCTGATATCATGAGAATCTATGAGCATGCACCTAATCCCAGCTATAAGTGGGAACCTTCCAATGAATAATACTAGATCAAGCTCAATTTAACATATGGATACTCTATATCATGGTGCCATAAAGACCATAATATATTCCCATTTGACCTTGTGGGAAAGAGTTCAAATTCAGTTTAGTTTTGTAGTAGTTAATTGTCTAATCCAAATAAGTGTGTCACACAAGTTCATAAATAGTGTCTTTTTATTTAGTTCCTTTTTTTGTTTGTTTCAGTTATTGGGTGTGCTTCTTAGCATTAGGTTTTTTATTTTTTGTATGTGCCTTGTTTCTACTACAAATCCAAGAGATGTCAAAAGTACAAATCAGTTTGATAATATAAAGAGTCATCAAGTTATATTTCTTTATTTGAGCTATCATGTCATGAATGTGTCTAATTTCTCTTGACCAGTAGGCTATTCACCCCTTAGATTCACCATAAATGTTTAAATTTTGTCCTCATAGGCCAAACATCAACCCCCTATATCACAAAATTTCAATGACCATCATCCTAGCCTGCTTATGATTACTCCTGGTATGGTCATGTCATCCTTATCTAGATGAGAATTAATGGATCTTGACTAAGAGAATCATGATGTGTCATAATTTAATATTTTATCCATTGTGTCATGGTTATATTGAGGTATTTTTAATGATATTTTAGTTGGCATATGTCTTGAGATGAGAGAGATCATTGTCAAAAGGTCCTGAAAGTTAAATCAATGTTTTAGCCCTATTTGAAGAGTGTGTTGATCTTTTAGTAATATGAACGTGTATAGTAATGTTGGGTGTTATTATATGAGGTTCATATTGTATTAAAAATTCTTTATCTATGATGTATTCATCTAAGTTCATTTAAATATTTCATTACCCCTACTAAACCATTGGTCACCCCTCAAACCCCCCTCATGAGTCTATTATGCCTTATAAACCTTAGGAAAATCATTTATCTTATTAATTTCATTGAAAATGTAACCTTGAATACATGATAACCATGCCACATTACTCCCATATACATTTCATAACACTTAAAATCCCTTTTGAGACACATTTGTGCCTTTCCACTAACCAAGTGGGTCTCACATTGAATTTTATGACCTTTACACTTCTTCCTTGATTTTATCCCACTTTTAAAAGTTTTATTAGCTCATTATTCTCTCCATATAACCCTAAAATGACATTACAAGGTCTAAAATTAGAGGAAATGAGTGAACACATTTTTTTGAGGATTTTCTACATTCGTATAGAATTATACAACCTATATCATACATTAGAGGATCTAGAGTTGAATGTGAGATCATTTATGATGTCTCTACAAAGTTTCATGATAAATGAATTCCAAACAAGCACAGAACTGATGTGGGCTTCATCAGCCCTTATTTACAAGCTTGGATAGCTCCTCAAGTTTTTGTTTGTATCGTATAGAGGAGAGTGGAGGTCCCAGATCTTGGCCATAAGAAGTGGACTGAATCTTCCAATCATGGTAATTTTTTTGGATATTGGTCTCCTCAACTTTATAAACCTTACTTAAGAATTTAAGTAATGTCTATGCACTTCACATCTACACAGGCCAACCTTAAATGGACATTTTTTATGGATTTTTTATTTGTTTTCTAAATGCAATGACTTGTCTTATTTTTAAAATAATTTTAAGATCCTTTTATGATAATTTCAACACTTTTATCACACGTTTGAGACCTCATAGCTTGAAAATCTCCATGACTAGCTACTCTATATAACTTGCAGTAAAGTTAATTGTATTAACCAAGGTTTGGTGTCTTCATCAGGGGACATGAGCTAAATATGAGATTTTTCATAGGTGTTTTTATGTCTACATTTCCTTATTTCTCAATTGAAAAGTTACATGGCCACCTTTCTATCTTAGAAGATCTCAAAGGAGGACCTATGCAAATGTAGAAGTCACTATTAATAAGGATTGTGTGCAGTCTAAAGACACCTGCAAAACTTCAAAAGGAAGCTCAAAGCATGGAAAGAGGTGTTATAATATTTATATAACATATTCATTACATTCCCAATAATTTTATATGTGTCCTTGTTACCCTCAAAGGTATAGATACCACCTCTCTTGACTCCCCAAACTCATAGTTCTTTTTTAGTAGAGTTTAAGGTCTATTTGGGAAAAATAAGGTTTTTTAAGTTTTTACAAGTTTATATGTGTCTTTGTTAGCCTAAAAGTTATAGATACCACCTCTCTTGACTCCCCAAACTCATAGTTATTTTTTAGTAGAGTTTAAGGTCTATTTGGTAAAATTAAGGTTTTTTGAGTTTTTAAGGTGTCATTTTTAGGTTATGTATGATTTGTCCATGCATCAAAAACTTCATGATTGATTTGGTATGGGTTTTAGGTTCTCCAAGGTGAAATTTTTTGGTCTTATTATGTGTCTTTCCATCCATTTCAATTCACAATCCATTATCTTCCACTTCACACTCATCATTGCCATGTTCACTATGTTCTACCCTATTTTGATGTTACAATTCCTTATCACTCCACTGCCACCTTCCTCCACCCTTTCATCCTCCCTCCTAATCATGAAATATGTCAAATTACTCTCCATGACCCATTATAACCTTTATAAAGGATTAAATCACAAAATTTTGAATCCATATTAGTCCCATACCTTATTATGGAAGTAAATCATACCTACACCTAGCTATTTGGCCACTATAGAAGAGTATTCAAAGAAACATGACTGTGTAGACCCTTTCAAAGACAAGTAGGTGATAGAGAGGAGACTTATTCTGAGTTATATTTAAGGACCTAATTCAATATTAACCCCATAAGTGACCTTGAATCATTCACCCCAAGAAACACATGTGGACTATTCTAGTCCCTAAAACACAGGGTTACACTCCTTAGTGAGTGAGCAAGTCAAGAAGGCAGTCAAGGTCTTAGTCTCTAAGATTTATAAGATATTATATGGTACCAATATTTATAATTATACCTTTAATGTTATATCACCACCTATCCACATCAAACTTACACTTTAACCACTATCCTATGGAGTGGTAGAGGAGCACCTACAACCACATTGACTAGCTTATCTAGAGTATATGAAGGAAGTTAAGCAGAAGGTATATTTCATAATAATGTGAGATGTCTTATGGAAATATAAGGTGTTATTAGTTCCAATAATCCTAACATATCCAATTTTAAATCCTTGACTCTCTATATAATGCCTAATAAAGGATCAGGACCTACAATAACACCAAAATCCACCTACAGTCAATATGTTAAGGGTAAAACGAAAAAAGTTGCGAAGGACAAAAATTTAAACCACTATGCGTGCTTGAGATATTATTGAGATGAAATTTTCAAAATTAATATTATCTCAATGATAAGGTCTAGTCATACCTAGCCTAGGTCTGAAGCTCAATCTAAATAACATAAGTAGCTTTGTCTCTCTCTATCTTTGATTGTGCCATAAGTAAATGAGTCCAAATGATGTAGGTTAACAATGTTAAAATAGGGAGGTTATGAAATAATATCATTCATGATGATATATTAAATTTAATAAACTCATATGGTACTCTACCACTCCAAACCTTCTCTTAAATGACATCTACAGCAATATTATCCACCTATAGCCAAGTTATGAGAGCAATAAAGCTAAGTTACAAAATTTGGAGGTTAATTTTTATAAAATGGGTGTAAATTTAAGATTAAAAAGGAAATTATTAAATTTAATAATTCTCAAAAAAAATTCATGACACTTATATGGAAGGAGACAAGCCCCTTAGCTAGCCAAGAAGACAAAAGAGAAACTTACAAGCTAGTCATGGTAGACTTAAGAATGGGATGCATTGTTATTTCAATGACTCAAAATCCAAGTCAAATTAAGGGTCTTGGTAATAAATTTACATTAATAAATAGGTCTTATATCATATATAATTGTAATGTTATATAACTCATCTTGTGTAACTAATATCATACCCTTAGTCAAATCACAGTCAAGGAGGAAACACAGGGTTTCAAAGTGTAAGTTGATCGTTCAAAGAAAGTAAAGGATATTGATGCATAAGTTATAATCCTTAGTGAATATTGATAATATTAAAATATAATTAGGTATTTTCATCACTTTATTTCCATTATCATTCAAGTTACATATAATAAATTGTATATGCAAGGTTTCAAATAGAACTTAGTCAACTAGCCCTAAGAGGGCATTCATATGCATTAGGAGTACCAAGTTAGTTGTAGACAAAGGATGGACTCAAGGTAATGAGACATAAGGGTTAATTTTTGATATTATAAAATTAATATAAAATGCATTTTATACCTAGACATCCTTATGTTAAAAATAAAAAGAGATTACATCAGAACCTTTCACTCAGCCATACAGTCTACAAGAAGTATGAGACTAGTTTGAGCAAAATTGGTCATCTGAAGCCCTTTAGGTAGATTTAAGTATTAAAAATTGATGGATAAGTCCTTATTATTACTAAAATAACTCATAATATTTTATTGGTAATATAAATAGTGGTTATACCCATTATTTTATCTCAAACCAATACATGTTTAGGACAAGCAGTCTAGGAGCTAAATAGGTAGAATTAGAATTTAGGAGGTATAAAAGATAGATTATATCCCATATAAATTTTTTATATAATGTATTATAGTGTTTAAGGGTCATAAAAACTCTTCACAAAGTCTAAAACTCATATCTAGAGGCAAATTCTTTGGAAATAGACCAGACAAGCATGTTTTATTCCTAATTATAGACCCTAGTGCCATGTCAAGGCTCCTTCAAGTCCCTAGAGTAGGTTGTATGGTCAAGTGGGAATATGGATATGTTTTAGGCATGATATAAGAGTTTATAGGTGGAAATTAGTGATGAAAAAGTCATAATATCTTCAAAACCTCACTCAAAGTACCTAACCCTACACATATTCCATCCAAGTAACAACTTTAAGAGCCCACCCACTCCACCACATAAGTTCTTAGGACCAAATATTATAGGACTATTTAGGTAACCCTATTTAATAATAATTAATGATATATTTATTTTCATTGGGGGACTATTCTCCATGAATGAATATTAATAAATTAGGCACTCAGAAATGCCTTATAGGCTACCCTAGGGTCCCCTTTTGACATTCATATCTTCATCCACCATTTGCATGGGAGTAAAATCCACTCATGGAGTTTGAGTAGGTAAATTACCTATAGATTCATTTCATTTATTTTTATCTTGGACATCCATACTATATAAACCATCCTTAAGACTCTTAAGCACTTCTAAACCTCCCTAAGACCCTAGTCAAACCCAATATTAGAAAACTTGATATTTTGATGCCCTAACATCCTAGAATGACATGGAAATATCATGGACAGTAAATTAAACTCTAATAAAAATCCACCTATGGTACCTAATTGTATGGACATGGTACGAAATCCTCAAAAATGGCACTTTTTTAAGGTTTTGAGTAGAAATAAGGGTGTGTAACTATACAAAGTGATTCTAATCCTTGGAGTAGTTGGTTTTGGACTTAATATATAATACAAATGCATAACATGCCTAATATTTAACTTGGGATATTCTTTAAAATTAACTTCAAAAGTATGAGTCTATCATGTTTAAGAGAGATGAACCAGCCAACTTGGAGAAGTGGGTTTTTAAATGTCTAAATCTTATACAAGCCTATTTCATGGTTGTAGGTGTTGTTTCAAGAATTAAACATACTCATATATGGGTTATCAAACTCTTTTATAGGTTTCATGGAAGTCAATATACAAGAAGTTAGGCAATTAGCCCTAATTGGCCTATGTTATCATCAAAGAAAGTCAAATTGGCATTGGAAGACTAATAAAATGGGTTAATGAAAGGATGTTACATTGATAAATGATCTTTAAGTTCATTAAATGTGCATTTCATGGATATCATGGGAGGTTGAGATATTTTATTTACTTTATCACTTTGATGTAGAGGAGAGTGGGCTACTACATAGTTATGAGGGCCTAATTCATGATTATAACTAACACAAAATGGAAGGGTTGACTTGTAATTTTACACCTCTTAGATGAATTAATAAGATACTTGAAGCTATTTCTTCATGATATATACTTAGTGTCTCATAATTTTTTGATATCCAAGAGTGGTTTTATTTTCCCTTTGTAGTTCCACATTCCACCTAAGTGCTAACAAATCTTCTTTGCAGGTCATCTAGTGTGTATTGGTATTGATGTCTAAAGTTTGAAGTGGATGTTTGGTTTTAAGTACCTTTGAACCAATCTTTATCCTCCTTAACCTATTTTTTAATTCAATCAAATTGACCTCTAGGTGAAACATTATTGCTTGGAATCCATTGAAGGTAGTGTGTTAGTTATGTTCATAGTCCACTATGTGATTAAGAGTTTAAGTTATGTGAGTGGGTGGAATTATCATCAAGTGCATCACCACACTTTAAATTAGGATTTCAATTACGCATCTTATTAACTCTTTTAATCACCATATATTTTATATTTTAGACTAAGAGATTAAAATTGACATATCAAAGGAGTTAGCCCCTTAAATTCTAGAGGTTTGGTCTAACATTAGGTGACCAACAGCCTAAGGTAATTCCCATGTTGTACTAGCTTTGAGGTTTAGAATTGAAAACTCCTATCCTTAGCTTAGGTGTAACCTATAACTTACGAAAAGGCTTCCATGGACACTTTGACCTCTAAGATTGAGTTGCTGCTTGTAGGAGATTGAGTTGAGAGTTTAAGCACCACCTAAGCTCCAACTTTGTTGGTTTTTTCCACTTTCTTCCTCATGACTTCAAGAAAACTTAAAACGCATCTCTATATTATAGAGTGTCATTTGAGTGGAATAACATAGTGATGTTGACCTATATGAAGTAGGTTAACAAATTTTCCCTGACTTCTTCTAGAGGCTATACTATTATCTATGCTATGTTCAGTCATTCTTCAATTAAAGCCCTCGTGATTATAGTATATTTTTTATAAAGTCTCAATTCTAATATGGTCATGAGATCCAATTCTAGGAAAATACATGTATGTATTATCATGGATATCTTCCTACACTTGCTATCCATAAGAGCAAGTCTCTCTAAATATGATTGGGCCCTTAGGAGATGTTGCTTACTATCTACTAGAGTTTTGAACACTTCTAAAGCTAAGAAAAGCTATAGGAGGACATCCTTAACTCGTGCAATTAGATCCATAGGAAATGAGATATTTAATTATACTTATAGTACCCATACATGTTCCTACATGTCTTCCATCATCTTTTCTAACATATCATGTGTAGCCCATAGC
This sequence comes from Torreya grandis, assembly GCA_037957365.1. Taxonomy (NCBI): domain Eukaryota; kingdom Viridiplantae; phylum Streptophyta; class Pinopsida; order Cupressales; family Taxaceae; genus Torreya; species Torreya grandis. The sequence goes on from JARHVA010002693.1 coordinate 2,403,053, forward strand.
ACAGATATTAGGTCCTCAACCAATTTCTCTTATCTTGTGGATGTCCTCACTTTAGTGAGGGAGAAGAGGTATTGATAAGTTTTATATACTATAATATTTCCTTCTTGGGGAAAATTTTGGATGAGGATCCTCCTCATGTTCCCTATGGTATTGTCAAAGTGCCATCACCTTGCTTAGTCATATCAAGTACCTGTGACACTATGACCACTCCCAAGGTCAAAGGGAGTATTAGTGGGGTGATAAATATAGATGTGATAGATGGAGGAGGAATAGATGAAATAGTAGAGGAGGAGGATGCATGGGTAAAAAGGGGGTAGGATGAAAAGAGAGGCCCAATGGAAAATATATGTTTGACACTAGCTTTGGATCAAGTTAAACTTTAGGGTGATGACACCATAGAGATGGCCATTTAACAAAAGGGAAGAAATTGGCTAGTTGAAACCAAGTCCCAAGACATCCATGATAATGGAAAAGGGAGGTTTAGGAATGATGTGGGGAGTAATAGGATCAACAATAGGTTTTGTAGAAGGATGATGAGTTTCCTTTTATTTATTTCTAGGCCTCTTATTCAAATTAAATTTAGCTACTATAGTGGAATGAGTAAGGGTGGTAGAGACTGTAGGGACCAACTAAAGAATCTGATGGGTGACTATATGCATTGTTTATTTGGTTGAGGCTGATTGAATTTTACACATGGGTGTACTTAATTTTTAGAGGAAATAAAAATTGATAGATATTGGGCACCTACAGTTACATGAACCTATGGAAAAACTAATAGGGGCACTACAAATAACCCTACCTATGGAATGGATTGGGTAGTTGGGAACTAATAAGTGATAATATTGTGCATAACTAAATATAAAGGCACTTGAGTAAATTTTGGAAGGGATAGAATAGGTAAAAGTGGAGGCATAACCAAAGTTGGTTGTTATGGGGAAGTGAAACTAGGAGGGGTTACCCTAAGTTTCTAAGGAATGGTGGGAATAAAGGGAAGGATCTACATAAGTATCAATTATTGGTCCCACCTTGAGCTTAATTTTAAGAAAATATTAACATTAAACATGAGCACCTATATAGCCTGAGGTTAAGTTGATTGAGGTTGAGTTGCTTTAGGTTGAGTCTCTTGAACCACACAAGGTTTTGGATCTAGAGTAGAGAGCTATACAAGTGAAGCTTTAGGAGGAAAAGGAGCATGGACCCCTTTTAAAATTATTCTTGATATCTGAAGGGTGGTTTCTTGAACATCTCCTTCACACTTAGTTGATGTGGAGGCAACAAGGCTAGCTTGGGTATATGGCCCAAGCTAAGTTTAATTTCCTTTTTAATTCTTCTTTTTGGCCTCGATCTGGATGAACACCTCCTAATCATCAACTAGATTGAGATGGATCTCATCATCCTTGTGGGGCTAGTGGACATATTTGATGTTAATCCAAGATTAATATCTCACCACATGGTCCTTAATAACACCATATAGGTCCCAGTATCAATGTTTAGCCCTATTTAGGGCATAGAAGTCCCTTTTTACTTCCATATTCTATAAAAGGGGAGATTTATATAAACATGGTGCCTGATTGTGATTGGGAAGGCTAGGTAGGCCTTTTGTTGATGGTTGATGTAATAACCAAAAATACATTCAACAAACTAGTAGGTGATCTCCTACTTTACTATCTGATCTAGGACTTGATAAGCCAAATAGAGGGGAGCCTTGAGGGTGATAGATACTCAAAGTATACTATCATACCTATAGTAATAATATTCACCAATGGCGGTGAAAATACCTTATCTCATTTGATAATCAAGGCATGGATACCTCATTAATGGCCATGTATACCACTGGGAATAAGGACTTGCATATCTCTCAAATGTGGTTCTAGTAATGGTGGCCATATAGTTTGTAAAAGACTACATGGACTATCATGCCTCTAAGAACCCATACAGATTGTGTCTACCAAGTAGATCATCATGTAAAATTTTCTTTCTCCCAAGGCATATCCTACTACTTTGATCAGGTTAAAATAAATCACCCCCAAGGTTTGGTACCTAATCATCTTTGAGGATTATTTGGAGTAGGGGCACCTATAACAAGTTGATGTGTAGGTAGTCTATTGACCTAAAAAATTGATCTAGTAGTATCAACTCAATGCAACCCCTTCATTTAATTTGTGAATGGTGTATGATTCTGCATCTATTTTGTTAACCCATTTAGCATCTTGATTCTCTACTCAATCCTCTAGGATATCATATATCTATTAGGTAATTGTCCATATACTCATTGTATCCAAATCATAGGTGATCGTATACTTTGGGAGGTTGTAGTAAGATTTGAAAACACTTCCCTATATATCTATAAGTTGATGTTGGTAACTCATGGAGTAGACCATGTCATGAATGCCATCCTACACCTACCAGTGAGTATTAATTTTCTAAATAAATATTCATAAGGGAAGAATTTTAACTTAATTATGGCTTGATAAATCCACAATTCTCATATGCTTGTAGGTCATCTTCAAACTAGGCCTCATATTCATCATTATTGGAAGAGGATTTCAGAATTAGGTCAATTACCTTGAACAAATATTTATAGTGATTGAAGAGTATCAATCCATCTAGGAACGTGGTATCCTTATACTCAGGCTCATCCTTCGGGTTAGAAGACAAAGTGACCATTATAAAAAAGGGTGGATTTTTTATGATAATGAGTTATGAGCAAGGGTGGCATGGAGGGCATAGGAATGAATAGAAAATGAGGAAGTAAATTGGGAAAATGAGATTAGTAATAGTAAATGAGTTCACCTAGAGGCACTTGGAGGGATTATCACATATCTCATGTATTGATGGTGCATGGAATCTCACTCGACATGAATTTAAACCTGAGTTGGTGGTTGGATTTTCTCAATTATTTCTCAATATGGACTTAAACATAGTGATTTAAAATATGCACTACCTTTTAAATTTGGTGATTATAGTGCAAAGTTTTAATTTTTCCAATTAAGGCCTAGTTCCTTACTTAATATTATGTGTGTGATAGGCATATGTTTATTTCATACCTATGGTGTTTTGGACCACCTATTTTTGGTACCACATGTCTATCACTTATTATCCTTGGCTACAATAGCTACCACTTAAGCATGGACCGATGCTCCATTTTACACTTTCAGGAGTAGGAGTCACTATGGATCATCATCCACATTTTATATATTTTGGAGTAGTTTGATTTTTATTGTAGATGTGCTCAATGATTTTGATAATTATGTTTTGACCTCCTCTTTTTATTGGGTCCCTTTTTATATTTTGTGTCTAAGTCTCGACCTCCTTCTGATGTTGTCATGTGGTATCCTAGTTCTCATTCAACACAAAGAAGTTTCTAGCTCTCCTAGGAGTAGTGTCATCCTACCATGTGGCATCATGCTAGTCCTCAAAAGTAGAGTTCTTTTGGCAGAACTTCTAAGAGCATCATTGGTTAATGAAATAATGGGTGAGCCCCATGATTCAATTATATAAAAGAGGATGTAAAATTTACACATGGTGCTTCCACACTCATTATTTGTAAAGGATTGCTCAACTTTCTTAGGATAAGTGCTAGCTTGACACATGGAATCAAGGTGCTAATCCAAGGCATACACCCTTTTGTTAAAACTTTCAATCACACCATTGGCTGATAAAAATAGAGACGAGGCCCACCATGTAGTTATAACAAGAATAAATCAATCCTTCCTTGTGGCATCCCAATGTTCCTTGAGAGCAAAGTTTTTCCTATAAAAGTGTTAAGTAGAACCATTGGATGAGATAAGTGGGTTCCCATTCCTAATGAAATTTTAGAGGTAGTTTTGGAGATAGACACATGATGCCACGGTGCTTTTTATAAGTGTTTTGGGGGATCATGAAGGCATAAATAGTAGTTTCATATCTAATATCTTGATAATCAACTACACTCATGAATCAAAGCTCCCAATTCAGTTGAAATAGCCTCATCATGAGTGTGAGTGCCAAGTTCTAAGTGTCATTTCCTCATGAGGCCCCTGTGCCTATATATTTAGGGCTCTTTTATTTTGTTAAGGGTTAGTAGTTGATTAATTGTTTTTAATTTTATTATAAAGTAGCCATTTTTAATTGTTTAGTTTTTAATAGGAAGAGAAATAGTTGTTTACTTTAATTTCACAACCTTGGCAGATGCCTCTTGTGAGTATGATTGAATATTATATATTGTGCCCTTGAGACCTTTTATATTTTGTTCACCACCTAACAATGAAGAGGATGTGGTGTTATGTGTCAAAATGAATGGAATTTATCGATGTCTATTATTTCTTTTCTTTGCTTCTATAATATCAATTTGCATTATGTTATAGGATTTAATTCAAGTGCATACTCTTTTAAACCATCTATAATGTTTAAAGGTTTAAGTTATTTTATGCAAAGTTTAAGGATAAGTATATTAAAACTTTTGGTGAATCTCCTTAGTTTATTTTAGTTTTATTTGCATTTCCTTTTCCCCCTTTCATCCCCAACTAATACAAAGAGTCAAATTATAAAATCCTATAGGTCGCTTCATAGAAAAAATATCATCCCACATCTATAAATCTTCTTATAGGAAGACTATTTTTTGAGATCAAGATTTTTAGGTATCAACAATTGTTTCTTTTTTGGCATGCCTAGTGAGACCAAAAGTGCTAGTCTACCTGATTAGGATCTATAGTTATGAACCATAGACCCATTAAAAGGTCATAAATAGAAAATAATACAAACGTATTACTACCACCTCTATTAATTACAACTCACCAAAGAATCATAAGATCTATTATGACGTAACCACCATAACAAATGGCAATCTAAAGATAACCAAAGAACATCATATCATGGAACAATGGTAGCCCACTCATCTCTCCTATGGCCCTAACTACATGGGACCCTATTCTTACTAATGCCTTGAAGCCACTCCCTAAATTTATAGGGGAGGATTTAAAAAGTGTAGCAGAGCATCTTCAAGATGTTGCCCATGTCTGCATGGTACATTATATCACACAATAAAACATAACCTTAAGGTTGTTAGATACCTCTTTTAAAGGGAGATATCTTGACTGGTATTGGTCCTTGATACCCAACTCTATCTCTACCTAGGATGATTTGGGTGATAGATTATTCAAATGATTCAATGAGAAGGTAGACCGATTATCTCTCCTACCATAGCTTATCACCATTAAAAGGGAGCCACAAGAGGCTATTATTGATTTTAATACTAGGTTTCATAAAACTTGTCAAAATATTCCAAAAACATCTCAGCCACCCATAGGTATGGCCATTATATTCTATCTCAATTCCTTTAACTCAGACATAGCAGTTATGATTTAGACTCTTAGAGGCCATAAACTACAAGATGTGTATGACTTGGTAGTCAAGGTGGAGATTAATTTGATATATGTTGGGAAACTTCCCATATTCATATAGATATTAATGCCACTATAAAAATAATTCCAAATCACCTTGAAATCATCTCCTTCCATGTATGTATGCATGCTTTCTCACACAAGTGCATCCTCTTCATCAACACTAGTTATAGAGATAAACAACATGAAGATCATTTTATGGAACTTCTCATATGAGATCATAAATTTCAAAAGGAATCAAGACATACCTCTAAATTCCCCTTACCAAAACTACTATAATAGGAGAGTACCTAAATATCATAACCAATACTAATAAAATTAGAGGTTGAATCATCAAGTGATAAACCATTAAGTGTGACCTACAAATCAAATCATCTCAATTCTTGCTCCTTTGTAAATGGTCATGCCAAGTTTAAATAGCTAATTGGTCATTAGATAAAAACATTTTGTGGATTATTCCAATTCATGGTGTTTCCCATGCAATGGCATGCATACACCTCAAATTTTCATGAGATGTGATCTACAATAAAAATTTGTTAAGCAATAAAGATAAGGGAATGCCCCTAATTCAGCTTCTTATAGATACCAATCCCCAAGGGTTTAAAATGTTATCTTGATGGCCCAAATACAAGTAATTTCCTTATATAAAGAATAATATATATCACTAGAGTATGTATTCTTCTCGTAGGTAGAGGGGTGAAGATGCAGTTTACACAAGCAAGATGCCCTCACTAAAAGCCCTATGAGTCCAATCAAACTACTTCACCCAGTCTAAGAAAAGACCAATTGAGACCCAAGAGGCCTTCACATGGTCTAAAGTTACTTTCAAGAAAATTTTGGAACTCCAAACACCACCTTAGACATATCAAAAGTGGAGCAAAATAACACAGATCAAGATAAGGGACCTTGAGGTCATAATGTAAGGGTCATTTAATGTAGTATAGAAACTAAAGAAATATATAACCAATGTTTATATTTGGGACATATTTTATATCCCCAAATATAATTATTTATTAAAATAATTGTTAAAATACTAGGAGAAACATGCGCAAGTTGTCCTAGTTATGGAGCCAATACAAAACAAGGGAAAGGAAACTCATAGCAGTGCATAACCTCAAGTGCCATATGTATTCATCAACTCCAAGATGGGGGGTAATTAAAATAAATCCCATCCCATTTTACTTAACTCTAATTATGGTAAATAATTTATTACATAATTTCATGATTGATTCTATCACCAGTACCATGGTTATGCCCAAGCAAATTATGGATGCACTGCAACTTCAGTATGAACCTTTGAATAAAGGGGTAATGTAGTTGGATGAGAATAAGTTTTAGACTATAGGTATCATTAGGATGCTTCATCTAACCTTTTACTCTTATCCCAATATCAAATTCATCTAAAAATTTGTAGTGATAGGCATCTTTCCAGTCTTTAGGTTGTGTCTATCGAGGGATTTCACCACCAAGATAGGTAGATATTTATCCTTGGATTATTCCCACTTGATCCTAAAGACCAAATACATTTTGAAATTGAAATTTTTGTTTGATATACTATATCCAAAGCATATATTTTATTATTTCATGATGAAATTTAAAGTGACACACACTTCTTTCTTAAAGAAAGAGACATATTGCATAAAAATGATTGAAGGAGAACAAGTGGTAGACATAAGGAGCCTCGAGGAGGAAATCCTCATTAATGAATTCATATAGAATGACCTATTCATAGAATTTGTTGATATTAGAATTAGGACATGTAATTCATGATCAATATTAGGTCATCCCTAAGGTCATGAAAGAAGAGGAGGATTAAAGCAAGGAACCCAAAAACAAGTTTAATTTTCAAACTTTGCACTTTGATGATGCAAAATACAAGACCAGCTCTGGAGCTAGTATCTAATTGATGTCTTTATCTAGAGAATATACCCTCAGGGAATTTAATTTCTATTTTATCTACATAAACAATGAATCTAAGTTAAGTGTTGGTCCATGGCCTCAGCCTTGTTGAGTGCATGGGCATGAAGCAGTTAAAAGTGTTCAAAGATAATAAACTAGTGGTAAGGTAAGTGAGAGAATTCATGACTATAAATAACATTCACATGAGGTCCTACCACCATCAAATATGGGACTTAATAAAATATTTCAACATTTACATCATCTCTAGGATCAATAATTCTAAATCAAATAAAATGGTGGCAATTAACTCCCAGTTTGATCTGGTGACCAACTTGCTAACCATTGAACAAATGGTATGGGTAATTATTAGACCCACCATCCTAAATAATTATCATAATTGGAAAGTGTTTGAGAGAAATGGACATATTATCATGTTCCTTTAGCATTATTGAGATTTCATAGAGTAGTTGTAACTGAATATCAAAGAAGCCTATGAGGATCAATTCATGCAACTGAAATCTAACAATCTCCCAAAATGGTTGATTACCCTAGATAGAATATTTTTGATTCTGATGATGTCTAGAATGACAAAAGGAATTTTTTTTGTAGATAAAGTTGACTAATTCTATATCAACATAAGAGAAAGAAGGAAAATGAAAGTGGGGAAACAAGTTTCCCAAAAAGATAGAGTGATTGATATTATTATTTAATAAATATGAAGGGGTTATGGCTTGAACTTATGATAATTTGAAGGCATATGACCATGGGGTCATTCAACATACCATAGACCTAATTGAAGGCTCCAAGCCTATTTAAAAAAAATTAAAGCCTACTAAACCCCAAAATTGAGTCTCTCATAGATCAAGATCTAAGGAAATTGTTCTAATTAAGGATCATATACCCAATCAAGCATTTAACTTGGGTCTCAAATCTAATTCTGATGAGGAAAAATAATGGATAAATTAGGCTATTCATGAACTTTAAGGACTTGAATAAAGTGTCCCTATAAGATCATTACCCCCTCCCATCAATGGAATAGATCTTCCAAATAGTAGCATGTGCAAAAATGTTTTCTCTATTGGATGGGTTCTCAGAATACAACCAAATATGGGTCAATGAAGAGGATCAACATAAGACCACCTTTACTACAAAGTGGGAAACATTCACATATGTGAATATGCCTTTTTTCCTCTCTAATTTAGGGGCCACCTTATAATTCACCATATACATAGCCTTTTAGATCCTAATCAACAAAATCATCCTCATTTACCTAGATGATTTGATTGTATTATCCAAGAAAAGGGAAGAACACTTTGATCATTTGGAGAAAAAAATTCAAAATGGAAAGAATTCAAGGTGTCTCTCAACCCCAAAAAATGTATCTTTAGTGTCCCACAAGGTAATATACTAGGATACATGGTATCCAAATAAGGTATATCTATTTATCCAAAAAGAGCTAAATAAATTAGGGATTTGACCTTACCGATCAACAAGAAAGGGGTCCAATCTTTCTTAGGAAAGATCAATTTCATCAGTCGATTCATATCTAAATTTATAGGGATAGTGAGGCCAATTACATTTATGATGAAGAAGGATCATCCTTTCAAGTGGACCCCTAAAGGTATAATATAATTTGATAATATCAAAGACATGATATCTATAATCCCTATGTTGGTTAATCCTAACTTCTCTAAATATTTCATCATGTACATTTATAGGAGTGAACATATCTTGGAAGTCATGTTAACTTAGAAGGAAGATGAAGGGAAGGGTGAGTACCTAATTATTCTATATTCAAGAACCCTACATGGGTAAAATATAGATATAAATTTGTTGAAAAATAAGCTTTTTCCATTGTCAATATCCTCAAGAAGTTTTGGAACTTAGTGGCAGGAAGAAAGATAATGGTATATGTGGCATATGCCAACATCTAAGAGTATATAATGGAAGGAGATATCACTAAAAAAAGGTCTAATTAGATCACTAATATATTATAATATGATGTTAAATTCAAGCCAACCAAGGTTATATGAGGAAGAATATTTTGTGAGTATCTAGCCTAGTGCACAGATGCCCCGATAGAGGAGCAAGATGCACTAAAAATGGTTTTAATGAATCAGTACTAAAAATGGTTTTAATGAATCAGTATAAAACTAGTATATCTTAGGTTGATGATAAAACCCACTTCATGTGAATTGGCTAATATTTTGATGATCTCCCCATGCACAAAATAATATTCTATAGTTTTTAAGGTGCCAGCTACACATTAATCTAGGGAATCCTTTTTAAAAGTAACTTTAATGAAGAACTACTCTAATATATTTACTACCACCAGGATGGCAAAATGCTATAGGATATGAATTTCACCCCTTTGAGTGGACATTTCTTGACAAAAAAACCATAACTAAGATCATGTGTGTTAGATATTATTGGTTGACTATGTTTTTGGATTGTTACTAAACGGTTAAGAAATGCCACCAATATCAGTTTTTCATAAGCAGGTGAAAGAATTCAGCCATGCCACTAAATCTAATTATGGATTATTATCCTTTCACATAATAGGGCTTGGATTTTATTTGGATGATAAATCTTATATCTATCATAGGCCATAAGTGTATACTTACATCCACTGACTACTTTACAAGGTGGATTGAAGGAACTACTTTGAAAGAGGTAACAATGAATGTGGTCCTCAACTTCCTAGAGGAACTGGTCACAAGGTTCAACCCTTTAAAAATGATCATATCCAACAATGAAAAAGCCTTACTTGATTCCAATATTTCATAATTTTCACTTAGGAATGGCATTTTCTTTAATATGCCATCCAAATACTACCCATAAGGGAATGGGTTGGTTGAATCAACCAATAAGAACCTCATAAGTTCAATTAAGAGGATGGGCACCAATTGATAGTGGGAGTGGTATATGCATCTCAAAATGGCTCTATGGTCCAACTAAATTAAATCCCAAGCAAATTTTAAAAACATCAATGTATGAACTAGTAAATGAGAAAGAAGCAGTCATGCCCATATCAATAGAGATTCATATTTTATAGCTTTTGAAAGCTATCAAAATAGCAAATGATGGAGTAATGGAGGTTAGGTTGGTGAAACTACTCAGCCTCTAGGAGGTAAGAGAGTGATTCAATGATGTCAAGGTCATCATACAATAAGTGGTCAAGATATGGTTTGATAAGAAGGCATCTAACCTAACATTTAAATTGGGAAACTTGATTCTAAATTATGATGAAAGGGCCATGAAGTCAAGTCAGGATGCAAAATTTGATTCCCTATAAAGAGGCCCCTTTCAAATAATCAATGATAGATAGGTTAATTCATTCGAGTTAGAATATAAATAAGGTAATGCCTTAGATATTTTTATTAATAGAATCCACTTGAAGCCCTTTAACTAACTTATCGGCCTTCCTTATACATAGTTAGTTTCCCCTCTTTATTATTTTTCCCCTTTTCTTATTATTTCTTTTCAAAAATAAGTGCCATTGGAAAATTTTATTCATCTCATTTCCAAGTTTCCATGCCTTGGATCCTTTAATTTTGAATCATCCATCGATAGATGGTTATCTACATCACTCCTCTTACCATTAATGTTAGATGCTCCTAATTGCATGATCTCCCATGAGGATCACTATAAATCTCTTGTGAGATGTTCTTCAAGCATGTGTGTTACCATTAACATTTACAGGGGTGCCCAAATTCAAAAATTACATGATTATCATGCTAATAAATTTTGGATTATAAATACCTCTCTCTTGATCAAGCTAAACACATAAATGCCTAAGATTTTTCAAGAGCATCAAACAATTAAGTAAAACATCTTGAGTGAAGGATTATAAGAATTATGAGTGGAAATTGATATCTAGTGCCTTCCTTGAAGTTAAGAGAGAACATTTGAAAAAAAATTAGATGGAGACTTATACATCTTTATCCGGTAGTGAAGGGCATCCTAGGAAGTAGAGAACTTATGGGTTGGGTTGTCATGGGGACCTTCCTTCACAATTTACTAGAAGTAAATCTTAGGAGTTTGCCTTCACATAACTAAAGCCCAAAGTGCCAAATTTTAAGAGTATCACCAAGGGGTGTTGCAAGGACCCCTCACTAGTCCTTGATTATGCAAATGGGATCTTCCATCCCAAATTGGATAAGAGCGCAAAAAGCTTGAGGGAGAGTGTCCATGCTTGAAAGCTTGAAAAAGTCTAAAATAATGACTTTGAGTCATTCTAATATAGGATTTAGGGATCCACATTATCTCAATCCATGTTTTTTCTCATGAACCCATGCCTAGATATCATTGCCTCATGTGTAAATAGATATGATGCCAAAACTATAATTATTATGGGCAACCACCTTAAGGTAGACATCAGTGCTAATATAGTAAGGGAAAGGCTCTAACTCCCTAGTGACCTAGACTCAGACATCTACAGCATGGAGATCTTGAAAAATGTGTGGATCCCTCATATCCTAATGTATAAGTTCATAAACATATCCCTCTATAATAATTACTCAAAGGTTCCTCTTCTACCCGTCATTCTTTTGATATTTGTAACATAAGACATGAAAAATGCCATTTCCATGTTGGCATTTATCTTCAAGATGGACTTAGTCAATAACATCCATAAATTCCTATTTGGTGAAATATTCCTTTTGAAAACAGTAAGCAAGGAGAAAGCTTCCAAGATTGACTTTATGAATTCTTTTCAATGCTATTCATAGTCAACTGGTGAATTTCTTAGCATAGAATACCTTTAGGTATTCCTCCTCTACCTCATCATATATCATAGTTCTCAATTTTTTCCCCATACTTCACCTTCAATGCCATTGAGATAAGTATGTATCCTCACATAGTGATCCCCATCTCTATGTGGACCCACATCCTATCAACCACATAGGATTATTACAAACTTTTATAATGTTTCCTATCCTTGATCCTGATCAACCTTAGCTAGGATCCCATCACTTTTAGAATGATGAAATACCAGATATCATGGCTCATTGGTGGTATAATTCTAGTTGATTAGTTCTTTATGGCCCATTTCACATTCATCCAAGTCCATGGATTCAAAGAGGAGCCATTTTGACTCCCATGCTTATTTATAGATAGGACCTTGGCCCTAGAACTGGCTCACCATCTAGATGTGGTAAACTTAGTTTATGGAGTAGGCCACAAGAAGAAGGCCATTTATGATGTCCCCTTCTCAAGGAGGAATTATAGTGGTGAAGAGGCTGTAATATCACTTACTTGTGCTAAAATTAACAAATCTCAACCTAAACCAAATCAATAACTAGTGGAACTATCACCTGACCAGCCACATAGCCACCCTAAATACTACCACCCCCTTCATTCATGATCCATAACCATAATTTGATGAGTAGAGGTCTTAGACAATGGATGATATCAAATATAATGTGGATTTATCCAAAATCCCTTCAGACACCTATAAGTCATGAGAGTCTTTTTAAAATCTAGTTCAAGATTTTGATCCCACAAAGAAAATGATAAAGGGTCTGAGGTTGCAACTCATCCAAAGGGGCTAGATCTAGGGGAAAATATAATCCTATTGGAAATATAGGTAGGAAGTCAGTAAGAGAGAGATAAATTTTGAAGACCTAGATACATATGAGTGATTTAAGAACCTCTAAAATGAACACCATGAGGAAGAAGCTATGGCATAAGAAGAGGTATTGATCGAAGAAGAAGAGGAGGATACCCATTTAAAGGAAGAGGAAGATGACCCTCTAGTGAAGGAGGAGGAATATTCCATAATACATAAGCCTATGATATTACCACCTCCTCTATATCCATATCTAACTACCCAAAAGTAATACCAGGCCTATTCAGGATAACTTGAGGTAGAGCCATCTCAACCTAACTCTAAGGCACAAGCTTCCATCCCTCCATCAGGACCCTCACAAAATAGGGTGCACTTTTCTCACCCCCTTATTTCCAATTTTGTTTCATTCTTCACTCCATCTTTGCCTTCCACTATTTCAGCTAAGCTTGTGCCCTTTTCTTCCACCGAGACAATTACCTCATTGATACCAATTTCCTCTACATGGCTAATCACCTCCCTTTCACCACTCTTCACTCCTCCACCACATCAACATTAATCATAGTTTAAACACCCCACACTCCTCTCTATAGCCTCCCACCTTTCTCACCTTTTAGCCTAAACCTTCACCTGTTCATCTTTAGGGGAATTATATCCACTACTTCACAATATTAAGTGACCATTCCTTTCAACCTACCACAAGGATCCCCCTTCATGGGGGAAATGATTTACTCTCAAGATAATTTCCACCAATATTTGGAGGCTAATACAAAATCCTGAGAGGCCTAGGTAAAGAAGAAAACAAGAAAATTGGTTAAGGCCCTAGTGGTGCCTCACATGCAATCATTTTTTGAGCTATCATAACAATCTATGATGATTGAACATATGATGCCATAATTAATCAACCCCAAAAAATATATGAAACTAGGGGATTACTCAATATACATTATTGGCCTCAACCTCAACTAAGCTAGACTAAATGATAGGGTTAACTTGATGGAAGAAACTCAAAAGTCCCATCACCATAGGACTATATCAAGGTTTGTTGTCAGTCGAAGAATAAAGAGCTAAAACTAACAGGGATGAAAGCTACTATCAATTACTTGATCATAGAGTCAAAGGCCAAAGACATGAATCTTACCAAAATGAGGTATGACATATAAAGCCATGTTACTATTGAGAGCTTCCAGATGGAAGCCAGCTAAAGGGCCCAACTATAAACCAAGTTACAAAATTGAAGACTAAAATAAATGGTCTAAAGAAGGATAAGCAAGATATAGAAAATAAGTTGCATTTTCATGAGAAGTAAATAGATCTTTCATAGACCTATAATAATCTCTTAGATTTCACAAGTGTGTAGCAATAATTATAGTAGTAGTTATAATAAGAGTCCTCAACTAAGGACCAAGAAATTTAATAGTTGAAGAATGACTTCATCACCCACTACTAGAACACAATATTCCTCCCCATGGTCCAAAAAATTATATTTATCATATTGGGAGAGGATAAAAAACATGGTTATGAACTTGAAGCCAACATTCAATTTCATCACAAACTCATAGTGACTAAGTACACAGGTCAGCATATCCATGGATGAGGTTCTCACGTTCATGTCTCCAAGGGTTTAAGATTTATAACACCTTATACATAATATTTATATCACTATGGATGGGATGCTTTAGGTAATAGGAGTGTCCAATTGAATGTAGGTGGTAGTGAAGGTGAATGAGTTATTGAGCTGTAATAAAGTAGCATCAAAATTCAAGGCATTTTTACATGCCTTAGAGAAAGTGGTCTAGGATATGAAGGGGCATATCAAACAATTGGTCTATTCGGGACTCCCCTCCTTATTCATTGAAGATAACGTAGTCCTCTCTAAGGAAAAAATAAAAGATCTACTAATAAATAATCAAAATGACCAAACCGTCTTTGTAGCTCTTAGTCAAGTGCTAAGTGTCTCTGAGGTGGAGACCATTTTGCAACCTCTTACCCAACTATATTTTTAGATGCTAGTAGTAGTTCAAGGATAAAGAAGCATCTCCTTCAAGTATATCATTGATCTAAATAGATATTTTGAGGCTCTAAATAATAAGACTCAGTCAAAGGAGGAAGAGTTGATTCCTTTGAAGTTTGCTCTTTATAAGTTATGAGTTTTGTGAGCCTTGCCTCCTTTTAAAGTTTTGTTTTGACTAATCTAGGGTACTATAAATTTTGAGTTCTTCCATCCATAGGTGGATTCCCTTGTAATTTTCTAAGAACTATGGATCATCATCCATGTTTTATATATTTTGGAGTAATATGATTTTCATCAAGGACGTGCTCAATGAGTTTGGCATTTATGTTTCAGCCTCCTCTTTTTCCTCAATTCCATTTTTCTATTTTGTGGCTAAGTCTTGGGCCTCCTTTTGCTACTACCATGTGGTAGCCTAGTGCTCATTCAACATGAATAATTTCCTAGATTACATAGGAGTAGTGTCATCCCACCATATGGCATCACTTCATTCTTTGAAAATAAACAATTCTTTTGGTGAAACTAGGAGTGTCATTGGCTGATGAAATAATGGGTGGGCCCCATGGTGTAATTATATCAAAGAGGATGTATAATTTCCATGTTATTCCCCTATGCTCATTATTTTTAAAGGATTGCTTGACTCCCCTAGGATAATTGTCATCTCAACACATGGCATCATGACACTAATCTATGGTAGGCTCCCTTTTATCAAAACTTTCAATAGCATCATTGGCTAATGAAGTTAGAGATAGGGCCCACCAATTAATTGAAATAATAATAATAAATCAATCCTTCCATGTGGCATCTAAATGTTCATTAGGAAAGAAGTTTTTCCTATCAAATCTTCAAGTAGTGTCATTGGATGAGAGAATTGGGTCCCAATTCCTAACAAAATTCCAAAGGTAGTTTCAAAGACAAATGCACGATGCATAGTGCTTCTTCTAGACATCATGGGGGATTGTGAAGGAATCAACAATAGCACCATATATAGGATTTTGATGACCAATTTCAGTTATGAGTTGAATCTCCCCATTTAGTTGTAATAGCCTCATCATGATTGTGAGTGCCAAGTTCTAAGTGTCATTTTCTTATGAGGCCTCTATGCCTATATATTTAGGGCTCTTTTCTTTTGATAAAGGCTAGTAATTAATTAATTATTTTTAATATAATTAGAAAGTATCCATTTGTAATAGTTTAGTTTTGAATAGGAAGAGCAGTAGTTATTTACTTTCATTTCATGACCTTAGTAGGTACCCCTCATGGGTAGGATTGAATATTGTATGTTGTTCCCTTGAGGTCTTTTGTATTTTGTTCTCCACCTAAAAATGAAGATGTGGTGTTCTATGTAAAATTGAATGAAATTTATTA